>PNEQ01072641.1:94340-133424 GCA_003012365.1 Medauroidea extradentata
GTGATTTGAGCGCAATTACTACAAGTCCAAATACTGTAATCAGACTGAATACTAACTCACTTCTTAGAATTTGCAGTTCGACAGCTGAGCAGTGAAGTTCCAGCAGTCTCCGACGTGGACCCTGGCTAATTCCGTCCTCTCTTGTACTTCATTGACGGACTGCTCTCCTGCTGAATAGATACTCATTTCTATACTTCAGGCACTCAGGAACATCAAAACGATCAACAACTGCAATTTCCAGCTAGCTTAAAGGTCCAAAACTGGAAATTTTCATCAGCCTCGCAGAATCAATAGTTCAAAACCATTTCTTCCAAAAAACCTTCTTATATTCTCCCAGATGTCATACGTACTTCTTCCTTGTTGCTGCGCAAAGCTCACTCTAATCGAGGTTTTGAAACTGAACGTGTTCCGAGTATAAACCTGACCTACGACGAAGTGATAAATTATTACATTCAACTAAATTTGTTGGAACCATGTAACGATACATCAAATAATTATTACAACTTACTCAGCATAGACAAAAAAATCTGAAAAGAAAAATAAATCAATAGTGTAACATTATTAGCCTTTCAAAGCATAAAACTTCTTTGTTTAGCAGTTTCACCAACTTAATCAAAACAATTTACCGAAGGCTGTGACATAAAGAAAACGATATGTTACAATTTCTTCTCTGTGTTGGTAAAAAAAACAAGAAACGTTATTTTATCATATCTTATAAATAAAGTATAAGAAAATATAATATCAAACATGAACTAACAAATATGCAACTAGTCCTATGGCTGTAGACATCTGGTTTTCCGAAAAATATATTGCCCCAGATTGTTTCAGTGGCTGCAGTTCTGCTACGTGTTTATTGGCAGTGTTCTTTGCAGAGAGACTTAACCCATTTGACTTCCAATCACTGGCCATTAAGTAGAACTGCAGATATGCACGCAAGTATTGAAGATAAATGGGGCATAATTCACTACGAAAAAAAAAAATCAGACGTCCCTGCATATAGTTTTGGCCAGTCAAAAAAAGAAGACATTAAATTAACCTTGTATATACATAAACCCTCATATAACATATACATGTAAATCCATACATGAAAACAACTGACATTTCCTTGAGCATGTTATCACTTATTATTTATCATGAATACAGATGATGGAAAATTGCGAAAATTATTGGAGCCATTATAACCTTTTTTTTTGTATACAGCCCCTCCACGCTGTACACTGTGACCTCCAACCTGCTTATTGAGGTCCCCGGATAGGTTTGTGAGTGACGTTACATGGGAGGACAAGTAATGCGAGCCAGGCTAAATAGCCTGTACGCTTTCCGTTATTAGTAAGAAAAAGTGGCCAATGCAGCCTCTCAGTGCTAGAAGCAATGAGAGTCGCCAGGTGGCTGTAGAGTGTATGTGAGCAGGAGAGAAGGCCACAGAGGCAGCGAATTTTGCCCCTGTGGCCTCCTGTTTGTTGCGAAGTAAGGAAGCGGCAGTAAAGCAGCGTCGCACTGGAGGAAAACTGCCGCCCGGTAGTTAAATAATAACGCGCCCGGCGACCCAGGAAGTGGGTAGTAGGGGAGTGGTTTAGGTACTGGATCTGCTCAACAGTCAGGTCACAACTGAGAGCATTATTAGTTGGATAATAAACGCGGCAGGCTCGTGTGATATTCAAGTGGCCCGGTATTCCCGGCGGCGTCGGCAGGTTCTGTACCTGTCCTGCAACAAAGAGAGAAAATACATATTGTTACTTTTAGGTAAAGGAAAGTGTTGTGAGATGAGCGTGGCCGCTCGTTTCTGGATAGAAGGGGGAGGGGAGGTGTGAGTTACGTCGCAAATGCTTTATTATTACAGACACTAATAGTGACAGTGAATTTACATTGCGAACGCAGAAAATTTAGCTCTAAGAGGGTAATTCGGGGTCTTCAGTTTTGGTGAGGAGATCCAGTCTGAAAGGTCTAGACGATCTGGAAGATGTCGAGATCTAGACGTTCTAGTAGAGTACATGGTCTGGTAGTTGGAGCTTATGAGTTAAACATAGTCTTGGCATTTATTGGGTTTTGGTTTTTGCCGAGAGCCGTGAGCCATGTTAGGCTGAGATAGTGAAGGCACTGTAAGTGGCGTCCTTCATTTTTACTTATTTACTTATTTCATTTTAATATGTTTGTACATAATGTGTGTAACTATATTAGCTTAAGCTCTAGGGAACTTGGGGCACTATGGGCGGTGTCCACTTTATTAAAAGTTCTTATTTTACATAATAACTGTATCCTACGTATTCATGCTATACTTTCCAGCTGGGGAAGCTTTCTACAAGTCCGGAACGGTCATAATACTAAGTTTCTCTCTCGGCGCAGTGAGACTAGTCGCCTACGAGAGTCACAAGAGTAACAGCCCCAGCACACACAGGTAGAAATGATTTCTGGAGCTATTTTATTGTTGTAATATACTTGGGCACTGTGGAGGGCGTCCTCTAGTAAAATCACTTTTTTTTTAAAAAATGGTTTGTTAACCTGTGGGCATTGCGATTAATTTCAAATTGTTTATATTATGGCGGTTTATCTACGAGCATGTGCTTTGGACGTTTATATTTTCTTATATGTTCGATATTATAATTTCAAGGTTACTAATTAGTGGATTGGGATGGTTAGATGTTGACTTGTAAAATTCTTCAGCCAGAGAGCGTAGAACTTGCGATATAGTTTTAATTTTCAGTTCCCTATGTATTAGTCTAGTCGGTGTGTATCTTGGAACCTTGGCGATAACATGCAGCACTTTATTCTGGGCGACCTGAAGCCCTCGAAAGTGCAGGCAGGAGCAGCACAGCTAATTATTGGACTTATACAAGTTTTATATTAGGTTGTGGCGTTTTTAATTAAGAGGCTTCCTTTAGGGCAAAGTAAGGGAAAGAGTTGAGCCATTATATTGTGGGCAGCTGCTTGTTTGGCGTTAATATGTTTACACCTGGTTGTTTTTCTGTTAAGGATTACACCTAGATATTTTACGTGATCTTTATATTGAATAGGTGCATTAAACAGCTGAATGGGAGTGATGTAGGCTGGCAGATATCTGTGGGAGAATATCACAGCTTCTGATGCTAATTGCTGTTCGCCAGTTAATGTACCAAGTTTGTAATATATTTAGTGTTTCTTGAACTCGTATGGCTAATTCTAACTCAACAGAGCTTGCATATATCATAGTATCATCCGCATAGCAAGCTATGCTAGTTTGAGGGGAGGTTGAAAGGTCCGAAACATATATATTGAATAGGGTGGGACCTAAATACTGCCCTGGGTTAAGTCTGCGCTTATTGGCCGGGGGTTTTATCGAGCACCTGGGATGCTTGTAAAAAATGTTCTGTCACCGAGGTATGAAGCGAGGGCTTTATGTAGCAGTGCGGTAAATTAATATTGTAGAGTTTATATAAGACCCGGATGCCACACTCGGTCGAAGGTTTTTTCAATATCTAGGAAGGCGGCGACAGTTTATTGCTTCCAGTCGAAACTCTTCGTAACTGCTTCAATGATGCGTACTAGCTGATGTGTTGTTGAGAGTTTGTTGCAGAACCCAAACTGAAAATGTGGCAAAATGTTATTATTATTTAGGTGTTCTACGAGACGAGTGTTGATTATTGCTTCTGCTATTTTAGATACAGTATTTAGCAAGCTAATTGGACGATAGTTGCTGGGGATTGTGTGGTTTTTGCCTGGCTTAGGAATTAATATAACTTTAGCTTCTTTCCATACGGAAGGCCAGGTTTGCAGTGTTAATATCCCGTTTATACAGTTGGTTAGAGCAGAGAGGGCGGGCGCGCGAAGATTTTTAAGGACAAGTGATGGGAGTTTGTCAGGGCCAGGCACTTTGTTTATTTTGGTTTTGTTTATTAATTTCTTAACTTCAAAGTCTGATGTTAATTGAGGGTTCGAGGAAACAGTAGTGCAAAGTATCAGAGCGGTTCGGCGTTCAATTATTGCTGCATGCTGCACGTTGTTCGGGGTTTCATTAGGTTGAAAAGTGGTGTGTAGAGTCTCGGCTAGTGTGTTGGCCTTATCACTCGGTGTATACGTTACTGTCTGGTCGTTTACGCGGAGTGGAGGTATTGGAACAGTTTTTCTCGTTAGAATTTTGTTAGTTTTCCAAAGAGAGTTGTCCGACGATTCAAGCTTACGTAATTTTTCATCCCATTCAATAGCGCGATAGAGTTCTATTTGTTATTTAATTTTACTTTGGAGAGAGTTTACAGTTCGTTTAGCAATTATGCACCGAGAGCGGTTCCACCTACGACGAGCCTGGTTCTTTTTGTGTATAAGTTCTCGTATATGGTCGGGAAGAGGCTGCGGCATACTCGATGACTTCTTAGCTAAGGGGACTGCCTTTCCGACCGCCTCGGTAATTAATTCCATGAGCTGCATTGAGTAGGCTTGGATGTCAGGGGCGGTGGTGATAGCTGCCTCGTGATTAATATTATTGGAAATGTGATGGTTTAATTTATTCCAGTCTTCCTTCGCAAAGTTGCGGTGTATTTTAGGAGATGTTTGGCTTGCAGAGGCGTCTTCGAGCGTGGCTAATACAGGAAGATGATCTGAGTTTAATTCATGAAGGACATCTAATTCATATATAAAATTTGTGTTATGATATATTGTGATATCTAGGATGTCGGGTGATTGGTTACGCTGGTCGGGATATCTGGTGGGTTGGTAAGGGGCGCAGACGAGATAAGGATTGTGCTCTTGATGTTTGAAGAGTATACGCCCGTTAAGATGTCGTGGCTAGGCAGTTCCAGGCGAGATGTTTGGCATTGAGGTCCCCTAGAGCAAGAAAGGTGGGCAGGTTGTTTGAGAGTTCTGACAGATTTGTGGGTAAGATAGTACGGCCTGGAGGGGCATTAGTGAGAGTATTGAACAAGGCCGGCCTTTGATTGTAACTCTAACTGCCACAGCTTCTATGAGGCCTAAATCAGGGAGCTGAACAGGCTGATTGATGCAGGATAGAGTGGTGTACAGCGAGTGCTACATCACCACCGCGCTGGGCTGTAGGACAGTCTCGCCTATGTATAACATATCCAGGCAGTCGGATGTTGTTTGTGAGAATTAGGTGGGTTTCAGTAAGTTCTATGATTTGAATGTTGTGGCGGAGAAGGAAGTCACTGAGCTCAGGAAGGCAGGTTTTGAGACCGCGAGCATTCCAGGTAGCTATATATTTGAGGTGGGCGGTACCGCGATTATTTACCTGCATTATTAATTAGCTCGGATATGCTGACCACGAAGTTTGACGCAAGGCTCAGTCGCGCTGTTTGGTTAACCGAGGGGTCATTACAGGCTGTTAGTAAGTTACACAGATCGAGGGCGACCTGGGGATTGACAGGCTTCGACTCAGATGTGGAGATCAGCGTGGAGTGAAGGATGTTAGTATTTTTTAGGTTTTCTTGCATACTGTGGTCGGTAGCTGTTGTCGGGGGAGAAGGCATGCAGATAGTGGCTTGTATTGTTGGTTCTATGGTGGTAGTGGAGTTGGTTGTTGTGGGGTCGTTTGTAGTGAAGCTGTTTGTTGCTGTGGATTGTGGTGGTCCTGGGTTTCTGTCCACTTGCATTCCGGAGTTGTTGGTCACTTCAGGTGCCTGCGCTACCTGCTCGAGGCGGTCCTGAGCCTCAGTTAAACTGTTTGTTGAGGCCTTGCCACGCTTCCGACGAGGTTGTGGCGTGGGTTTTTGACCTGGTTTACCCTTTGAGCGCAGCTGCCAGGAGTTCGGCAGAGGGAAATGTTCATCGTAAGAAGATTCGTGGAAAGGGTGAAACCGGTTATGTATTTCTGGAATGTACCTATCTGGTGCTTGATGCCAGACAATGGGAGGTTGAAACTTTGGCTATCGTCTCCTCGGGCCCGCTACGTGCCAAGCGTCTGGTTTTCCCCTGTGGCTCTGCCTCTGCATGAGTGGTGGGGGAGGGGGTTGCTGGTTTTCTTTGTGAGGAGGTTGGCGCACAGGCGGGGATCGCGGTATCTCTCGGCGTGCTCCTTGCGGAAGTCGCTTGTTCAGCTCCCGCACGAACACCTCGCACTGGCGAAAGCGATTATTGTGTGGCTTTCGGCAATTTACACACCTCACTGTGTTTGTACAGTTTGTAACTATGGTTACCAGCACAGTGAGGGCACACAGTCTGAAAACGGCACTGTGATGTTACATGGCCAAACCTATAACAGTTTGAGCACTGCAGTGGAGTGTTCGGGTTTTTATATGGCACCACACGCACGGGTAGGCCAAGCTTAGATTTTAGTTTGGCCATGGTAGGTTCGTTTCCTTGGGGGATGTCCACTTGAAACATATTGATCGGCTCCCTGTTCCTGTCGTTAATTTGGTGGACATAGTTATTACTGGCACTTGTTGTTGCATAAGATCGGTGGTAATACGCGCAACACTTGTACCAGCTGGGATGTCCTTGAGGACGTACTTCACTGGACGCTCAGCCGCGGAACGGGACACATAAACTCTACTTTGGATTGTTCTATTACCTTTAGTCCGCGGTGGTAATGCTCTATGGAGCCGAAAGAGTACATTTTGCCACGGTCTGTTTTTTTGGTGTGGAAGTTCAAGTTGTCTGCCTTAAGAGCATCGTACATAATGTGGTACGGGTGGCTGGGGTTATGGAGCACTGTAATTGGCGCACTTCGGAACACAGGTTGTTGCGTTGCCTCTGAGTTGATGTTGTTGATAGTAGTGGACACATCTTGTTGATTAGTATCGGGATCAGGCGGGCAGACATGGTGATTGAGGCCCTGAACCTTGGTCAGCAAGTGTTCCATTGGTTCGTCAGCTTTTCGCTTGTTTGAGCTTTCGTCTTAAGCTGCAAAATCCGCCATGGTTGTGTCCAGGGGCACGCTCATGGAGTCGGCCTTATGAGCAAAAATACACGAATACCTAACTGGATTTAAAGAACAACACACAATCCACCCACTGCCATCTTCCCGGGACTGGTTAGCCGGGAAGTGTAGGCTAGGCCGCGGGGCGCTGAGCCCCCGGTAGTTTTGTGCAGGTTAAACCTACGACGAACGCACGACGAGAGTTACAGAGAGCAGGTATACAGTAGGTCTGGTCAGTATGGTAGCTGGAGCAGAACTGAGGAGCCATTATAACCTACAATACACTGTACATTCTCTGAACTTTGTATAATTGTCTGATGTGTTTAGAGGCACCACCAACTTGTTTGCAGACGAATTACAAACTTTTTTCGTTGTAGCCAAAATATTCTCATTGGCGGAGTTAATTGAGCAAACATTTTCGAAAACAAACCAGAGTCAACAACAAAATAAAAACACAATTTATGTACACACTACATTGGAGTCTAGCGAACAGTTAACTTTTCCCGCGATATACCATTTTCTCTTATTATCGACAAATATACTGATTTATCGCTGTAATACTTGACTTTCTGCTAGACTTCAATGTAGCGTATTCATATCCGACGTCCTTCTTTCTCATTTGGTGTGTCTGCATTTGACTGGGCCAATGTTAACTCTTGTACGCCTCTGCTGAAAGTTTGTGATTCGTGAGTAAAGAAATAAACCGACTGTTGTACAATCACACTTACTGCAGGACATTACCTGGGTTTGGAGAATACGCTTGCGCCAAACATTATCGCAATTTTTCAGTGTCTCTAAGCACAGAATTGGATTTCTGCAACATATTGCACAGATACAAAATGAGAGAATTGCTATTCTGATAAAAATTAAGTACTCAATAGGTTATTCGTGATCTGTCAAAAAAAGTACATCATAGCCACAGTAAATTTTCACGAATGTGTAAGTAATTTTACTGATGACCAATAATTTATTAGCAATATACCAACATTTAAATATTAAAGATTACTTATTTCTAAAATCACACAAAAATTAATACTATGGATTATTCCTACGGAATAGTAAATCTTATGTAATCTCATTTTAAAAATTTACTATGTATTTACATAGCTATCGGGCTGCGGTTTTTTCCACATGAAATATAAGTCCGTTTGAATTAATTATGGATGACGACAAACTTTTTTGAGATGTCTGCTTACTAAGTTTATCCTGTCGGAATCAGTCACTTCAGATTCGCCAAGACAAAATTTTTCTTGGCGAATCTAAATGGGATTGAGATGGTACATAAGTTTTGGCACGTTTTCGAGTAATTAAGAACCTCGCCATTAAACCTGATAAAATAAATGTTAGGTAATAAGAAAATACATAACCTCTGATCCTGTTAACAGTGATACAGTCGTTAACACTGCAGTTTAAAAAATACTGGAAATAAGCTCACGTCTAATCAGGCAAATAGGAAATCAAGAAAATAACGTTACCCCATTAACCCCAGCATTATCAACTGAATGAAAAAACCTATGGAATATACAGCAAACATACTGTAGATTGTGTTGTTAACAAGGACCTGAAAAATTCGCGTTTTCTTTTGTGTACAGTCTAGGATTGAAACAACTGTGATTTCCTGACACGTTTTTAATTGGCTGTTGACTTATTTGAAACCTCTTGAAGGGATGTGATTCAATAAAAAGTAAGCTACGAAACGCATGCCCTATCATATGGTACCACTGTGTTACCGAGCAGCCAATGAGCAGTAGTTGTCTGCTTCAGTATACTAATATTCTTGCAAGCTAGACTTCAGGGCATTGAACCCGCGAATTTTTCCGGTCTCTAGTTATTAAAAGCTAGAATTTAAAGACAATCCTTGGTAGTGTAATACTGGCTTAATACGTGTTTTTTTTATGTTACTATCATTTTCGTTGATTGCCATAAACGAAGGTCATCATTCATATTAGTACGTCCAACTATTAACTAATAATGCTGAGAATGAAATATTCAACAGTTGTTAACCGTAATTTTTTAAGTAAACCCTTAACAGAAGAGTTCAGATATTAATTTAAACGCCGGCCTAAGTAGAACATGATGCATGTCACCACGCACACACATAAGGTAAAGGTCTGCTATAGTCCAAGCAATTATGTCCAAAAAAGCAATGATTAGGAAAAAAATCGTGTAGTTTTGTAGCGCCCAATCAGTGGGATGTAGCAGAAACATTTAACATACAACAGTAAAGAACATACAATATGCTACAAATATTTACATAGCACGTTTCTATAAAATAAATAATTTAGGAAATACAGGATGTTAAAATTTACATAGTATTGAAACCAACGGAAACCTTTGAAATGTTCAGTATTCTTACCCCAACATCTATGCAAATTTTCAAAACTATGCGATATTTATCCTTTTTTATTCTTTAGTTGACTGGGCCACTAATACACAACGTTGATAAAAATGACTCACTCGTGTAGTATCGTAAAAAAAACATTATTGATGTTTCAGTTTAAGATTTCCTTTCTCGGTGATGTTCTTTCGTTTTGAGTTACATTCTAGTCTCGATCTCCATTTCACCTGATAGAAAATACGGCAGCGCACCAAAGTTCGCAAAAGAAAATCTTTCAGGTTGCTGCACGCGTCGAACAACGTTGGGAATGCTGTTTTTTCCCTTAATATATTCTTGCACTAAAAAGGAAATCCTTTTGTAACAAAATTGTTCGTAGCACTGACTAAATAGTCCCAACTGAAATCTTGTCAACCCATTGAGATTGTTGGATGCTGATGTAAGATGACTTTCTGTTCGATTACGTGGGTGAGCGGCATCATTGCAAACGTAAGTTTTAAAATAGTTCAAACTTTACGCTTCTCCGAGTCATTGCTACTGTCAGTCAGACATCCTTCGCTCATTTTTGTCCAAGCACTTTTCTGTGATATATCCTGCAAAATAATACAACACACAATCTTCTCCTTGCGCAATTTTAAGAAACCGTGATCTGTAAAAATTGTAATATACATTTATTTAAATTAAAATACCGATAAAATATTATTTTTCATGAAAATAGTACAGGTACACTTATCAATAACATAAGTCAATATTACAAGTTTTTTTTCAGTTACAAAAAGCGATCACTAGTTGGCTTTCTTGTTTAGAATGTTATGGAAAATATTAGATTTCATTAGCTTGTTAGAAACTGCTAAGTTTATTTCGTAAACTGACGTCTAGTTAGACACGCACTCTAATAGTCCTACTGTACATTTAATTATTAGAATTGCTGGTATTCAATTCCAAAGGCAGTGCACTGAATAAACGTGGTGAACGAGAAAGCAAATTTAAGCTGATCCATTTGCAAGTAAGGTCATTGCAGTTGGATCGATTAACGTGCTAATAAAAGTAACTGCCTTTAAAGAATCTCGAACCGTCAATGCAGCTTGAGGTTTACCTGAAAAGGGTTCACCGATGACATAGCTGGAAATGTTTGTTGCGGAAAGCTTCTCATATTTATCACAAATACTGTCATCTCCGCAAACTTTGGTCAGGCAGCTCGAAGCAGTATCTACAAAATCATTGTGTATTCATGTATGCAACAATTAAAAAAAATGTAACAGTTGTATATGCGAAATATCTTAAAAAACAATTACAGTCTGAAAAAGGGAAAGGGGGAAAACGCCTATGACCTCGTTGAGTGGCAATGATTGATTTTATGCTGCTGTAGGATGAAACTCTATTTACAAAATAATTTGTAGCAAACACACTTTTTTTAATTGCTCATGGTTTACTGATTTTATGCATGTATTTCGACTTACAATTCCTACATTACAAGAAAGCGGTAAATCTATACAGTATAGTTATTTCACGAGTTCAACACATTTAAAATGTAACTTCCTTATGTTTGTAAAGAAACTACCTTCATCAACAATGATTATTTACCGATATGTCATAATAGCATTGCCAAAAGACAAGGAAAATAGGTTTTATAAATATAAAAGTAAATAAAATATAAGTACCTGCTGAACGACCTAAAATGCCACTGCCAATGCCATCGTTGTGTATGTGGGAGGTTGAAATACTAGAAGCCAAAATCATAATATCATTGTCACCTAAATTTGCAGACTGTGGTGGAATGATCAATCTCACTGACATGTTGTGTTGCAGGGACTGTCTAAATTGATGTTATGATGGGTTTCTTCCATATCCAACACGCTGTCGTATTACAGCAAATAAGCTTTCTAGAGGATCTTGGTGAAGCCTAGATGTCTGTAAAAACTGAACTCCTTAGTGGCTTAGCTCTTCCCATTAAAGCAAAATACTCTTTAAAGTAAGGCGGAAATTCTAGAATGTTGGAGGGCATTTCTTTTTCTTGTCTTTCAAAGACCACCGACTAATCCAGGCCTTTGATTATTTAATGTTTTATTAATGCCATGTGGTTTTCATTTGAACGTCGTCGTCGGTGTGGGTTCGGGTCATTTGTTTATCTACTATTTAAGTTAATCAAAAAGATTGTTCATCTTTCCAACAAAATGTGCCGTTGCTATTGTTTCTCGTTGATTTTCGCATTCGCCATTTACAGTAGCATATGTCATTAGAGTAGAAAAACCGATTGTCTGAATATTTGTGCCGCCAATTTTACATTCATGTTATCAAAAGCGTTTTGGCATGACATGACTTTGACTTTTAGCTTGGGGACTGCCCTAGCATGCTTGCTGTTTGAATCGCAAGACGCTAAATTTGCTATGGCTCTCCAGTCACAACTACATCGACAACGAAGTCGTTTGCGATAAGTTTCACATCAAAAACAACAAATATTTTTCTTTGCTTGAACATAAAATAAGGCTGATCTTCACAAACACCTAAACCCTCTATTACTTTTTGGTTTGAAGTGCTCTGATCACAAGCTATTGCACGTACATGCAAGCCAATTTCGGTAAGTGCTTCCAGCACAAGATCGATCAAAGTCATCAAGTAAAAATGTCTTACTCTGCCACAAGACCTTTAACACGTCCCAATTCACCTGGGTCTTGCCTGCCCTCATCTTCGTCCGTTTTTTAATTATATAATTGTCATTTTTAATGGCCATTTCATCAAAAATCTAAATAAATTCCTTTTCATGTTCCGACATGCAGTCAACCTTCAGTTTCAGTTTTTCTTTGACCTCAATTGTAATTCCAGGCGAAAGATTCATTACATTTACCCATTTACGGACAGTTTTTTTTTCAATCGGAAGCTTGAAACCCTGTTTTAACCAAGTTCTATACAACGATGGAAATTTGTAAAATGTTGTCATGACCAATTCTTTTTTAATCCTACTCCTAAGGAACCCGTGTTTGGTGATTCAAATGCATCTTCAACAAAGTCAATGGGTGACACGATAAGTGCTCATTAAGTTGAAGTAATAAGTCAGCTACTGGCAATTTATCTTTTTTCTTGCGCTTAAAATATAACTGCCTGTGTTTCCTATTTAGCAATAGCATTTGTTTATGCAGATTAGTTTAGTTTTCCTCGGTGTATTGTCACCTGATTCGACTGGTGCCGATTATTTACCACTATATCCAGCTTCTATTTGTACAGCATCACCTAGCTCGGGAGAAACCGAGCTTGTATAAAATTTGTCACCTGCGTAATCTTTTTGAGGGTTCGCCCCTGAGATATGTTCTTCATGCAGAGTCAAAGAACAAGGGTTGGAAACAGTATCCTCTGTGGTGCTTTGTTCAGTAAGTGGTGGGTATTCACACGAAGTATACATTCGAGGAACAGCAAAATTGTTCTATGAATTCTGAGGTTTATTTTTGAATTCATTCACTTCGACACTATCAGCGCGAACCATATAGTTTCTTCGTTGACTGTCTGACGGTTCCAGAAGTTTGTCGTTGCCACTTTACTAAATCAAGTCAAGACATCTAAAAATGTGCATTTTAAATTAAAACCAGTTTTTATGAACAATGCCAGTAATTAAACAGTGTACACGGTGGTTTATTACTAAAATCACATCAAGTAATATGTAAATTTGAATATGTTTGTAATGGAGTAAGTTAAGGCTAAAACAAAAATTATGTGTATTATTGTTTTGTAGAGTTATGATATTATTTAAGGAAGTTTGAAAATTTAGCCCATATTATTTGAAAGGAAATAATTAAAATGGGTTTTGGCAGTAGATCAGTATACATATTTAGGCATCAAATAAAGTTTAAAAAACTAGTTGTGTTGGTATTTGGACCACATCAATGTCATTTAATTCATAATAGTTATTACGTTTATTTAATATGCTTATTAATAACAATAGTAAACTGTCCGTACAACCCTCACTCTTTTTTAATATATTAAATGTAGAAAAATATGAACTGCTTTATTCCTGCAGAATTATTTAAAATGATAGTAATTTTCTATATTCTCTTGACTATTTAACAGTCTTAACACTTTCGTTGCATTTGTCTGTCTAACGTTAACCTAATGATAGGTATAGTTATTCGTTTATAAACGCACACATTTAAGAACCACTGCTGTTTGTAACGACAACAGAAAGTTAATTTTAATACATTATTTTGTGTCGAAATTATATAGTTATATAACTTTTTACTGTCTAAGGTACAGTTCTGTCAAGTTTCGCGATTTCTTCACAAAAATACACAATTCTGTGGTTTTCATGGATATATCTTCCGGACTATTTATTTGGTTCTGTTATGATTAGCAAGAACCTCGCCTGGAGGACGGGCTAGCGACGACGGCAGTGCAATCAGGTCAGTGGTTGCACAAGACAAGGTCCTCAGCGATTCTCCCCACCTGCACTGAAGTGTGTCAATATAACGCAATGTTTTCGGGGAATCGGGGTCTGTCTCCCTCAAGTCTTCCAGCCATCACCACCACACCAGGATGGTCCTGGGTCGAGACCCACGACGTGCCGCCGTCCGTCGATAGCCGACACAATTATCATCTGCCTCCGGCATTATGCTAACGGTGAGGTCTAAGGTGTCCAAAGGGTCACTCATCATAGAGTAGACCAACATAAATATTTAAACAGCCGCTCTCCTCCTATCTAAATTATGTAGTACATTCATGTAGTATTTTGTAACTAACTTATGTAGGGTAATGTCACATAATTATATTACATATATAATTTAACCATAACCCTCACACTTAACTTAAAACCACATAACTAGTTTCAGTGCCCACCTCTGACTGCAGCCACTCTACCACTAATAAAATCATATAGCTAAAATAACAGTTTCGCAACACTGGTGGAGGCGCCTTAAGCTCCTCACCTCTCACAGCCAAGCCACCATCCCCCCAAATTAATCAACTTAAAATATAGTCAAATTATTAATTTAATTAATTTCCCCACCCTCCCACCTTAATGATAAAATGTTTATATTAATTTCATTAGAATACTTAATTACCACATTCAGCATTTAATATAAAATTTAAAACATAAATTAATTTTAAAACACAGTTAATACTTCGTAGCATTCATTTGGTCGCTAATGCGAGTAGGTAGTTGTGAATGTAATGCCATTGTGCTTTTCACAGTTATTTAATTTGTTTTCAATAGTTCCTGATATTACTATTTTGCTGCCATGCGGAAGGCAGAGTTAATACATTAGCTTCTTCCAGTTCGCGAGCACGCCTGCACACACAGCAGTGTGGCGACCCACTTACAAAGAATTCGCAACTCGGCGCAAACTGCTGCCAACATGAGTCGAGCGGTGATGCGAGCCAGATTGACAAACTTAACTTTACGTTACCGTCCCATATGTTAGAAGATGTTCAGTTATTCTTTACACTTAATATTATTTCATTATTCTTTCACTTTCACTCAAGAGAGAGGAGGCAACACAAGTACTAAGAATGAGAGTCGTTATATCCATTCAGAACTGTGGTCCAGGACTTAGCGAATCTTGAGGTAGCAGACGTAAAACACCTGTTACAGCAGCAGCGATGGGGGAATATGACGGGTGATAGAACTGTGAGGTAGGAACCTTTGCAGTAGAGTGAGTTCTCACCATTAGGCGATCTCTTCTCTTTTCTTCATTTTTCTTCGATTTGTGCGTGTGGCGTGCGAATTTGGTCTCTGAAGGTAGAGGGACCGCCTCTTTTGCTCTACTGGCCGAGCTGGCAGTAGGGGCAGTTTTGGACTTTCAGCTGTGGGGTTCATGATTGCGACAGTTTTGTTGTACTGCTGAAGGTGAAGGTTTGATGAGTGGCCTTAGGTTATAGCTATGGCGTGCACATCTTCTTTCGCGAACGTGGAAGACTACTAAGAGTGTAGGTTTCACTATATACGCGCAACCTTTTTTTATGATAACTGTACTGAATGTCCATGTATTGGTGCATCTTTCACACATTGTGACTTTCGTCAATCATTTTATAAGAATTTTTGCAAAAACAACAAATGGACATGTATAAAATAATAATTCACATCCCTCATTTTTAAAGCACAACATAGGCAGAGGCATCATTTTTGGTTTTTCTTGTGGGGGGGGGGGGGGCAAGATTTTTTTTTCGGCGACAGTGACCATGTTGCATCTTTGTTTATTAATTAAACATGTATAAATTAGAAACTTCAATAATAAAACTTCCGTTTTATGTACTTAAGTTAGCATTATTTAAATAACAAAATACAAAACATATATTTTATAAACTTAAAATTCTAATTCCATGGGGAGACATTCGCCCCCCCCCCCCCTGCCGCACATAATTGACGCCCCTGAACATAGGTCGTTGTGATTCAATTCAATTACCAGTATCACTGAGTGAGCTCATACAGCAGTAACACTGGTACGTATTCAACAGCCCATACAGCATAGTGGCATCCAAAAAACGTCGCTGCGTCACACAACAGGACCTTTGTGACGATATAGACATCCCACATGTCCGAGTACGTCTCATAGATGTCCTATCAACGTCTAAAAATTATCCAGATGTCCGCTATTTGCAACGTCACAGGATGACTTTCTTATGTTGTTGTCGTAGGTCGACAGGACGTTGCCTCGGGAGGTCGTTTCGGAAGGTAGGAAGATGCAGCGGGAGGTTACATCGACATCTTAAGAAATATCCAGAAGTCCGCTTTCTGCGATGTTGTAGGACCACGTTACTGCGAGAGGTTGTAACGATTAAAAAATCTAGATACTCGATGTGTGCGAAGTCACAGGTACATTTTGACGTCCGTTTTTGTGACGTTTTATACCACCACTACAACGTCGCCACAGGATATAGCGACACCATAATTTATTCAGATGTCTTTTTTAAACTTGAGTTGAAGTCGTCATGGAAAGACGAGCGGTTACTGCGGGAGGTCATACAGAATTTGCTACACTACATCTAAATCATGTCCCTGAAAAATTTTTACGAGACAGACGCCGATTCCACTACTAGATAGGCATAACTAAAAGATGTTCACAAGCTTTGGCTTGTGATCTGAATTATCCATTTAATTAAAAATAATAATGCTTGATTATTAGCATCGTATTAGTGTTTACAAATTGGCCCAGTACATGTCTAATTAAATGTACATTTAACTTACCCTCCTTAACAAATTCAGCAGTACCACTAGCATAAAACTTGATGTACAATAATCACTCATTAGTATGTGCAGAGTTAAAAAGGACATTTTCAAGAGGTTGCACCCTATGTTTGAAAGGCACTGTAAGAATTCCCTTCACTCATGAGACAATAAAGGGGAGTCACTGTGCAGAACAAATCGAAGACACACTTGTCCCGCTAACCTGATTCACGTAAGGATTTAACTACTTTGAATTCATTATTCGTCCTGCAAGACAAGCTTTATGCGACGTAAAGTAAATCTGGAGAGCACTTTCTCATATTAGATGTAGCATCTGCAACCTCTTGTATCCCCGTGCGTACGCCTGATCCATGACTTACCCTCTATCATACAAAATTTAAAGCCTGATCAATACATACACAGTTCATGCATACCCGGACGCGTCTTTGGTTAGCAATACGAATGTAGAACTTGATTCAACTTGTTTTTTAATCTCTCATTAATTTTTTATAATTTTAAAACTGTGTTATACAACATGTGGTTACAACACAACTTCTACAAATTTAGATTATGTTGTTCAACATATTAATAAAACATACATACATATGTACATACTTGTCTACATAGGCATATGTTAAGTGTTGCTGCGAATCAGTCTATTAAATCCAGTAACTTATCACACATCAGAAAATACAGGATAATTATAAATGATTCATCGGGTTTTAAAAATCTGTAATTCAAAAAGTACTACATGAAAAATTATGAATGATACATGAAAACAACCAGAAACTCTCCAAGTTTTTTTACAACACCACTTTACAAATGTTCAACGTGCGCCCCACACACGTCGCAGCATGTCCCTGTTGATGATCATGACAGCTGTGGTAATGCGGTTTCGGAGCTCATGCAGTGTTGTTGGCAATGGTGGCACGTAAACAGAGTCTTTCACGTACCCCCAAAGAAAAAAGTCACACGGTGTAAGGTCAGGAGACCGGGGCGGCCATCTGAACAGTGTCAAGTCATTCTGACCACAGCGTCCAATCCAGCGGTGTGGGAGTTCATTGTTGAGGCAGCGACACACTTCTGTGTGCCAATGCGGTGGAGCTCCATCCTGCTGGAACACGAAGTTGGCGGAATCCTCTCTTACTTGTGGAAATAACCACAACTCCAACATGTCGAGATAGGACAGACCCGTCACAGTGTTTCCAAGAAAAAAAAGGACCGTACACCCTCGTCTGTGAGATTGCACAGAAAACATTAAGTTTTGGCGAATCTCGTATGTGCTGCACTGAAGCATGGGGATTTTCAATGCCCCATATTTGAACATTGTGACGGTTCACTTTTCCACTCAAGTGAAACGTTGCTTCGTCACTGAACACAAGATGTGTGACAAATTCTTCATCCTGCATACCTTCCTGCATGTTCTCGCAAAACTCAACCCTGACAGCGTAATCTTTTGGATGCAAGTGTTGCAACAACTGTAAGCGGTACGGTTTAAGTTGTAACCGTTGTCGCAAAATCTTCCACACTGTCGGCTGAGGAATTCCAAGCTCGCGACTTGCTCGGTTAGTTGACTTTCGTGGGCTACGCGCATAACTTTCCCTCACTCTGTTCACTGTTTCGTTAGAAACACTTGGCCGTCCTGTGCTCTTACCTTTGCACAAGCATCCCGTATCCTGGAATTGACTATACCACCGCAAAATGCTCTGGTGACATGGTGGTTCTGTATGGTAATGCCCTTGGAACACACGCTGCACGGTAATAACAGATAAACATTTCGCATATTCCAAAACACAAAACGCTTTCTGTTGGCTTGTCGCCATTTTGTGAACTGATCCAGTGCTACCACCTGTTGTAACAAAAAAGTTTTAGACTCGTATTAAATAAAACTTTTTGGGGTTTTCTTTTGTTAGGTAGTTGGTGTGAGCTTTTAAAATAAATAGACTATGAATTATGAATTTTTAAAACCCGATGAAAAATTTATAATAACCCTGTACAATGGATGGCTGTTAAGGGGTTCCAGTTTAAATGCAAATTTAATACTGTAAATCACTGTAACTTGGTTCGACCTCTTAGCTCAGTGGATAGTGTTCCTGACTGGTAAGCCAAATTTCCCGGGTTTGATTTCCAGCTGTAGAAAAAGTTAATCTGTTAAATTACCTCTCCGAGTTCAGGGCTAGGTGTTGTTTCGTCCCTTCACCCTCGTCCTGCAGAAGACAATGGTGAACCAGTACAGTATCAACCTTGCTTAGTCACACCTCAGGTGTAACTTCTTCCCCCCCCCCCAAACCCCCTTGAAGTACTAACCAGCCTCTGAGCTGTACAGTTACCACGGTTGTTTGTAGGCCATGGTGTCGGAGTGATCAAATAGCTTGGCTCCCACCTGGGTAATCTGGGTTAGATTGCCAGTGGGGTCGGTCCCCCTATTGCACGTGGGAAATGTGGCAGACATTGCCATTGCCAGGTGGGTTTACTCAGGATCTCACATTTCTCCCATTCTTGCATTCAGCCACTGCTTTATACACATCTAGTATGTTCTTCAGGTTTATTGGGCGACTGGCATGTCTCTCTGGTAAACCAGGCCATCCTGGTAACGTTTTCCATTATTTCTTTAAATTAATCCATCAAGGCAAATGCTGGGATGCAGGCCATGGCCGATTCATCTATTTCTTGTCGTTAAGTTGTCCCTCGCCAAACCCAATTACTTTGTTGTCGACAAGAAGTAAAGCTCACTTACCTTACCAGATACACATAGCATGTACTCAGCTGATATCATTTAATTGAAAACACACATTATAATACACCTCATCTCAACTCAGCAAACAGTTTCATACAAAAAAGTCACAATTCCTGGTTTTTGCGAGGTCTCCTTTTCTTTTACATAACAATAATGGCTGCTACTAAGAAAAGCAACCATCTTTGTGGATAATGAGGGACATGAGGAAATAAATCGTCAACGGAACACCAACATACCAATTTCTAGAAGAAAATGTGCTTTTTTCTTAATTATTAATTGTTCTTATGTCGTGATCACACAGTAGCATACAGAAAATTAAAGACAAAAATGTTGTAAGAAATATTTTAAAATATGAAAACAATTCAGAACAAGACATTTTCTAAAAACAACAATAATAAAATAAATTAACATATATTTTACACACATAAACCCTAACTACATTTACACTCCAAACATACATTCAGGTAGTCTTCGCTTAACATTGCAGCTAGGTTATTAAAACGATGATACTAGGTAAAATCGGTCTAAAATAGGAACATTTACCAACTTGTATCAGTGCTATCCAATTTAATTTAGATAATTTTGGTCTTAATGTGTCTTTGTCTTTTAGCCCACATTTGTGTGTGTGTGGTGTATGTGTGTAGTGTGTGTGTAATCAGTTCAACCCACTCCTTTTAAAGACAATTTTATAATATTGCATTGCTCAAAAAATTGGCAGTCCGTTTATACAGTTCATAAAGAACAAATAAAAACAACAAAGATCTTAATATTTCTAATAAGCTTGATGATTGTTTGCGTGACATAATTTTGTAAAACAATTTTAAGTTAGAATCCTAGGTGGACCGCAGATTTTTGTAAGCTAATTTTGTCTTACCTAATTCAACAAACAATGTGTATACAACAGCAAGAGGCGACACACAATAAGCATTTCCAAGAAAAAAATATGTTAATTAGCTAGGATTTCTCATTTATTGTTTATCAAGACCTGTAGTAAAACAAAGTCGTTTTAGTGATAAGAAAGTTTGTTGTTTGTAGGAAAACAAGTGACGACAATTTCAGAAACTTTTTACAGTTTCTAGAATACCTGATACTACACATCTCGTAACATACGAACTGAAAAAAAAAAGTGTCCTTTCAGGTTTCTATAAAATAGATTTCACTGTAAATCATACCGTACTAAATAAAACTAAGATAAAGTAAAAATGACATTTATTGAAATGAAAACGGTAAACATTATACAAAGCACAAATATGAAAAATAATTATAATGTTTATGTGACAAGTTCAAACAAACTAATATACTTCTACTCCTCTCACCCCTGTGTGCATATGCGTGTGTGCAATGTCGAGACATATGAATGAACAGCGCTGCATTTTATTATCCAACAAAGCCTAAGAAACATAAGTACTGGTACATAGGTCATGAAAGTCCAGAGACCTAATAAATACACAGTGGTTGTCTTTCCTCTTGTAAAATCATATGCAATGGTGAATGTATGAAAGTTTTATTTTGGGACTAAACACCATGAAAATATATTTCAAGCACTTTCTGGATTGTATAAACATATGTTTATTACAAACCTCATTATTACAAATTGTCAAAATTTAGTTCCTTTACGGTTTGTATTAATGAGGTTATACTGTATTGTTAACAGAATGCGTAGGGGGAAGTGGGGGAAAGTATCAAATTGTGGAGCGCAATTGTGTGCAATGGAGAAGTAAAAGTGTTCCTAGATGCAATACAAGGAGTCGATGAGAACAATGTAACAATGATCAGTCATTACAAAGTTCTTTTACAACCTCAGAGCTTACAAGTGGGTGTGTGTTGCGAAATTGTATTCTGCTGTAAGGACTCTATTGCACGTACTGAAAAACACTACAAAGAAAACTCTTGCAAATCCGAAAAATAAATCAAATAAGTGTAGTAAACATATTAAGGCTTAAATCGTGTACCCATAAATAGAAACAAAAGCTTTTTTTATACAACTGCCTTAGCAATTAACATTACTTATTAAATTTAACACATTGAAAATATGCAAACAGCTTAAAATTGTCACACATAAATATGCACACAGTCAAATAGGTTTTAATAGGCAACGGAATTAAAATCCCTCCTGAGAGTGCATGAAATGAAAATCTATCTGGGTTAAATAAAAAAAATAAATCTTCAAGTATTGTGGGTTATAAATAAATACAAGTTAAGCAAAACATAGAAAGCTATAAAGTACTTAAGAATCTCACATCTCTTTGCTGGTGTAAGTATCAATTCACGATACAGTGACTATTTGAAAAAAAAATGTATATATTGTTGCGTGCCATGTACCTGGAGGCTGGTGGTCGGTGGCTGTTTCGTAACATTTTGTGGACTGGTCCTTGACTCATAGGCTGGGCGGCTACGTGATGGAAGTCACGCCGAAGCTACGTCATAGATACCTGTCCCAACTGTGTCTTAACCCTACGAGAACGGCCTACGTGACTCAAGTCACATCCGAAACATGATGAAATGTCTATGTTTAGACCCATGTAATTCGGGAAACCCCTGGAGTTTGGCCGGAGTATAAAAACGTAGAAACGGCACATTTGGAGACAGTTCGCTATTGGTCGTGAAAGAAGAAAGTGCTATGGTTGTGGAGATAAGAATGGTGAAGACATCTTGGTGACGTCAGAGTCTACTGTGAGGCGGCAGGCGGCTACCTTCGGAGCAGTGTTGGACGAACCAAGAGGACTGCTGCGGCGGGCTGACAAGCGAAGAGGAGGTGCGCGACGGGATTCGAACCAAAGACCTCAAGAGTGAAGACAGCGGTGCACTCGGGGTGCTGCGCAGCACACTGCGATTCATCACCACGGCGGACTATTAAGGTTGTACACTGTCACTATTTGAAAGACTGTTATAGGATATATGACTGAATTTTATTGTGATTTGTAGTGTTTAATTAATTGATGGTAGACATTTTTTGTGCTTTAATCGTCAAAGTTAATTAACGTGTCTGTGACACAGGAGTAATTGTGTGCATAACTAATGGTGTTGTGAAAGTTATAGTTGATTGCTCTTTTGTGTTTTAGTAAGCTTTGTGAGCTATTAAATCCAGTACTATACTTATCTCTTTTATTTATAATTATAAGACCTCTATCCCAAAAGAACTGAACTCATGGCAATTGCCCACTTGAAAAGTTTTGTTCAATCTTGTAACAATATATCACAAAAAAAATAATTAAATAAAAAAATAATAGGTTTTATAAATTAACACAAGTCTCTTGACATTACATGTGCACTAACAGATAGCGTAGTTTCCAGTGAGATGTGTAGAAGTTAACACTCTTTTACCAGGTCCACATCACTTAAACTATGTAGCACTCCAAAATCAGTCTCTCTACCTAGTACAATCCTGTTCAATTTCTAAAGAGATTGAATAATTTTAACATCTTAGACAGGAAAACTTCTCCAAAGGGTAAAATTTATATGGTATTTATGGACGTGGTGAAAACTATACAAACTCCTTAAGGGGGTAAACTTCTTAAGCTCCCTATACAGCTTGCGCATGAACTGCATTGCAGTGTGTTAGGAGAAAGTTTAATTAAGTGTACTACTGAATGTACGGTCGATGTCTATATCTACGGAAAAGAAAACACATTTAAAACTATGCTTCTCTTTTTATTTTTTAAACATCATGCTTAGAAACATGCTTTCGCAGCACCTCAAAATATCCAAAAACAGTTATTTTCAGACTGTTGTCGCGTAAAATATTCCAACCACAATCGTAAGACAAAAATTCAGAAGTACGCACTGGACTTTACTTTGCACTTACCATAAATAAAATATAAGGTCTAAAGTTCCATGGAAAAAGCCAACTATTGAAACACTGCACGCCGTTTTCGCATCCCGCGCATAAAGGCGACACAGTTGTAAAAGCACGAACCAGTTTAGTTCTTATCGCCTGCCTGCTTCAGTACCTCAGACGCGGCATATAGCGCGTGCTGTACAGAGCTCTGATGTGAAAAGTTCTTGCGAGAGCTTTACTGTATAATGGATCTACGATTTAGGGGTGCTTGACTAAAGATATTTACCCAATTTAATTAGCACCACAAACGCCTGAGGCAAAACAATTAAGAAAAAAAAATTTCTTCAGCACACTGATCAGGAAATGTGTGAAATGAAATTGAATAATATGCAATTTAAGCCTAATTAACCTATAATAAAGTAATTATAGTAATGTTGCTAAGTAGAAACGAACAGTTTAAATGGTTAAAATGACACTCCAGATTTTGAAAAATGGTAAACAAATGTCACATACAGTTTCAAAATAAACACGGAAAATAATAATTGACATATATTTATAAACCTACAACAATGGTTTTTATATACGTCGGATCCACTGTTGGGCCGAACTGGGTTCAAGTTTCATCTTCTGAGGCACTGATACAAGTCTACTTTAAGTAGGTTCAGTGTACATTTCTGCTTAAATTTTACAACTAAAACTGCCAGGACTTAGCTTCACTGAAGTCTTGTGGCACGCTGCTGTTAGAAAATGTCATTTTCACCATCACTGGATGCAGACGTTAGAGGTTGGCGTTGAACAACACTGTAGATCTTCTAGTAAAGTTATCCCTGCAAAATAGCTACCATGCATGTATACATCTAGGTGTCTGCACTAAAGTCAACAAAAGCTCATTACTATATTTCAAAAAATATTTAGCTATATCCTATCAGATGAAGTTTTTTTTATGAATCTGGTGTCCAACGGCATAGCAATTAAAAACAACATATTTTATGAAATAGTAGTTATCATTACAAATACTTGTGAGTTGTGTGTTGTGTTCAAATACTGCAGTTAATCCTTGCATGCTGTGTATCAATGTACTGAAAAGTTACTGTGGCCGGTGGCTTTCAGCATAGATAGCGCAAGTGAATAAAAACATTTTTTGGAACACCACCTAAGCATGTCAGCGTCTAATTAACACACAAAGCACAATGGACTAGGCAATGGACTCATTTACTGAAATTGTCGTATTATTGGATAAAGATATAAAGTTATCAACGTTTAGTACATTTTGAACAGTTACTGTGTTGGGCTTAGGCAAATTCAATAGGTCTATGACTACTTTTAGCACAGTTAAATTTATTTACATAACTACAATTCAGAACAAAATAATAAAAACAGTACATGCACTTGAAGGCCAATTAACGACGGCAGCTAGGCCCGCATTATCCCGCTCATGTGATCTGTGTTCTGTTTCTTGTTTGGCTACAAGCACCTGCGAGAACATGGTTAATTCAAAGTGTACTTTAGTAGTGTGCAGATGTGTTTAGCTGCAATCAAAACAGCTGATAATTTGATAGAGTCTCTGCGAGTGGAAACTTTTATAGACTAGGCCACTTGCTACAAACAAAAACCAACAAATTTTTTTAATATGTAAAATTATAAATTTCAACATGATTTTTTATTGTCCTTGGTTACATATGCTTAAGTTTCAGTCTCTAGTGTATGATTGAAACGTTTTAATAAATTGAAAAGGCGCTTTGTTTTGACGTGCTTCTACCGTTTTCGGAAATAAGATGTTCTTCACGCTCATAATAACTAGTAAGTAATAGTTAAAGTATAAATTGACTGTTTTCATTTTGTGTATTCTACAACTACATTCACAAATTGAGTGACAAACAAATGTTTTCTGATACGTATGTTTTTCTCGAAAATAATTTTGCCTCACTTTGTTTCGGTGCCTTAGGCGCATATATGCAGTTCCACTTCGTGGTCAGTGATCGGATATTTTAACTCTCGCGAGCCTTGGGATTCTACCGGCAAATCACAAACGTGTGGTGTTGCAGGCTCGTTATTATAATTGGCTCAGTCAAATTATATACTGCTCTTCATAAAGACACGCTTCCAATGACCATGAAGCAGGATTGCAGATGTACACGTCTGGCACTGAAACAAACTGGGGAAAATATCCTTTTCCGAAAAATAAGGGTCCCTACTGATGAGTCGTAAACATGTGCAATTAGGCACTACATTTTTTCCCCATAATTTCCATATTTTAACACAATTTGCATGTAATTAAGCCACACGACTATATCTCTCGGTGTTCCGGTTGCATTGTGTTTCGCTTGAAGTGTTTGTTTGCAAAATGAATGGTGTTACATAGAAGCCATTCAAGCCACAAACGTAAAAACAGACGAAACGTTAGCACCTAAATTATTATACAGTAAATATTCAGTACCTAAGCAACCAAAGTCAAGCAGAGGTACAGTATTTTCAAATAAAAGTATATTAATTAACAAATTAACAAGATTGTTTTAGTATAAACATTTTCTGTTCTACTTTGTAAAATGTGACACAGTCTCTTTCTGCATAACACCATTCAAATATGTGAAGTAATTTAATATTTCTCTGACATGCTCATCCATTTGCCTTGTAGCTTGAGATTGTTTTCTTTTGGTACCCCCTCCCCCTTACATTTCGAATTACGTTGATGCAATAATAATTACGATTTGGGAACTTAAAGCGTTTTTCTGTATCTTTTGTTACACTCAAGTTATTTATTTACAAAAGAAGTACGACACAATGTTAAATTTTTGTCACACTCATTGCTTTGCAGCTCGAGGTTGATTTATTTAGTCCTCAACTTTACATCCAGTTATGAAACATATTTTTGCATATAGTATAGGAGTACGGTACTGTGGTAAATACCTACTGTACGATATGTGACCTTGACACGGCTGTATATCTTGTTTTATATAGTTTCCAAACAAAAGGCAGACACAAAGCTAATAAGCCAACACACTCAACTGATTACTTATTTCAAAAGTGCTTGGAAATAGGTACTCACAAAAAATTTTCTGGATATAGCTCACTATATTTAATTTCACTTCAACTAATTATTTTCGTAACATTTTAACTAAAAAATCTTTTCAAGAAATCAAAGATGAAAACATTAAACAGGCAACAATGCCATATAATAGATATACGCAGCAGTGTTGTATTAGCATTTCATTCAGCAGAAAGAGTCAGCATTCTATTAGGTTTTAATTTTAATAATTTTAGTTTTTATGATAAATACTATTAAAGACATGTTGTGTCAACTTTTGGATGGTTTGATTTTTTGGCAGCACTGATCCCCGCAGAGGTGCAGAAAGTGTTCCTGACGCCAATAGCCTTTTCCCTAGAATACATTATATTGGCTCAAAGTTTTCCCCCAAACTATTGCATAATTTTATAGCTGGTAAGAAAAAGGTGTAATACCTGTAAGTCAGTGTGTTTTGCACACCCATATACACTCTGGCACACTAAGGCACACACTTGCACACCCAGATGCATGCTTGCACACCCAGAAATGTGCTTGCACATCCAGAGACACACTTGCACACCCAGACACACTTGCACACCCAGACACACTTGCACACCCAGACACACTTGCACACCCAGACACACTTGCACACCCAGACACATGCTAGTACCACACAACACAAATTGTAACGTTGCTCGCATGTTATGCCATTGTTGCACTGACATGGTATCTCGTTCAACACCAGTGATTTGTTTTTTTTTTTTTTGGGGTAAATATCAAGAATCTCAACTAGTAGTGTGCCGGCCTATCTATTATACGAAAAGGAAACTGTAGTTTGATAACTTCAAAAAAAATTGTTTTGTATGTTAAGTTACGAATTTAGGTTAGGTTTAGTTAATTTACCGGTAAGTTTTTATTTTTCATTAGATTAAGTAATGTGAGGTTAGAGTACCTTAGGTAACATAACCTATTTGATGTTGTCTATGACTGTAATCAGTCTTACAGACAATAACATAAAAGGTAAGTAAGTAACGATAAGTGTAATACTTAATGGTATAATAACTCAACCTAACCAAAAAGAATTTCGAAGTTACAAAACTAGAACTTCTCGTAAAGGCCTATAAAAAATATCAATCAATAAAGGTAGCTTACCTTGGCAATTAACTGCAGTTGCTGCACTTCCATAACCAAATGAATTCTGCAGTGATGGTTCTTCCACAAACCCTGCACACAAATAAAATACAATAAAGTTTTCCGAAATAAAAACATTAAAACGCATTATAAGATCATACACATCTGTGACTTACCTGGTAAATTTATTGATGGTAAACTGTACATTTTAAGACGCTTCGTGCCAGGATCACAGCATTCGAAAAAAAAAAAAATTCTTACAAATTCTATTGTAGTTTACTGTCCCTTTCGGCTACGAAACAAGTTTTCAGTTTCCAACTCTTTCGTGACATTTCTAATGCAACGAACCTGAAGAAATAGATATCCTGTGTCTAAACGATTTGCAACCGGCACCCAATAAACTTCTTTCCGAGTCATCACCTCTTCTTGATAATTCGCTACCTACTATAAATGTGGATGAAATAAACGCACATCACTCATCATAGGTTTTTTAAGAAACAAAACTACAATTTAAAGATAATTAAATAAACTGATATACTCTCACAACTGCTATCAAAATTCAACAAAAAAGTATACATTCCTTATGAAATGGCGGCCATGACATCTGGCTCATACGTAGCTGAGACATGATTGGTTGAAAAATACGATTGTTCTGCGCCCTAGCCTAAGGGCCCCTTACTATTACCAAATACGGTAGAAAACAATACCAGACACGGAGCTGTTTTTTCTGCGAAAACTGACAGCAGCGCTCCAGGTGGCAAAGGGTAGTGGTGCGTTTGTTTACCGTATACTGAATGCTGTAAAACCTCTACTTGCTGTCAAATTTTCAGTAATTGCATTACAATTTTTGCGTTGATGCTTGAAATATTATGAAAATATATTAATGGAAGAATAGAACTTCGATGCCGAAGATGGAATGTGGGCTATGTTTAGCTGTATGAACTGTTTTATGCAGAAGAATTCCCGCTCACGCTTCCAGCTGATTCAGCCATGTAAGTACAAATTATTTTTAAGTACTATTTGTACTTTAATGATATTTTACCAAATGTGAGCATAATAATTTAACTCAAAGAAAGAATGTGTCGTGGCAGATATATATTTTCTTCTCGTATTCAGGTCCTTGAATTTTTGGTGGATATAGGTATTGCCGTTGTAGGTTAACAACAGTACATAACGTGAATGTGTGTTATAATTATTACATATGGGGTTATGCAGTGTACTAGATGTGTATTGTTGGAATTTTGTGGCTGCTTTGCTTAAAATTTCGTCAGTAACTAGGCCTATTTTTGTTTTATTTATTGTAGCATAGGTAATCAGATTTCATGTTTACTGACAAAAATCTGAGCAGCACATAGACTTCCAAATTATGTAAAATAAGAGAATGTTTTCATGATAAACATTTCGCCTTGGAGGCTATGTAGGGTGGAGTGGGGGCTAACTGTGAAGAACTTAAAAATTAGCTTAAACATCACTATACTGTACAGTCAAACAAATCAGTAACTAAGGCTTAAAAATTCTGAACATAATTTTTTTATAAATTTTAATTTTTTCTTCTTGCAATTGGGCCTCAGCCCTGTGGCAAGGATTTGCTTAACATATATTTTCTCAATTTTCCGACCCCATCAACCGCTCCATTCTCCTCTCCTGCAGTGTGCCCCACCCCAGTCCTCTCACCATTACTGATGGTCTGAAATCCTCCTCTCTCTCCCCCTGTGTCATCCACTTGTTTGTGACCCACCTAGCAGCCCCTCTCTGCACCTTTTCCATCCTTATCACTTCCCTTCCCACATGCGGGTCCCAGACTGCCGCCGCATACTCCAAGGTGGGACTCGCCATTGTTTTGTATCCCTTTTCTTTCACTTTCTTGTCTGTGCCCCTTAACACCCTTCCCAGCAGGCCCAGCGCTCTTCTACCTTTACTTGTAACACACTTCACTTGCTCGCCCCATCTTAAGTTGTCCTGAAGAATAACTACTTGTTTTGGAACTATTCATCTCCTTACAATGTTTAATAACTAGTTCTTCTGAATTTGTTGTATTTTTTAAATTTAATATTTTAAAAATTCACACTAGATTAGATAATTTGTTTCTCCTTACACATTCTCTTCTTTTGCATTTTTATTTAGTTTCTTTTTGTTTTTCAATTATTTTTACTAGTCTATCGTACTTCTTCTTTTTGTATTGGTTATATTGTTAGTAATTTTCCCTGCTACTCCTGTAAAGGGTCCATTCAGTAGTTTTACCTATCCTAATTAATTTTTTATGGACTGAGAAGCTGCACGAGAATAGCCAAAAAGTGACCTATGTTACATTTATATTCAAAGATTAATCCTATTTAGTAGGTCCACAATAATTACTGTAATCTTGTATTCATTATGTTTATACTGTTGTTTATCGTTTGAACTTTACCAAGCATATTACGTTCAGATTTGCTTATCATATAAATGAGAATTTGTTTTGTTTTGTTTTTTTCCTAGATGCAAGAAGTGGGTTGGCTTACACAAGACGAAGTGAACTGATTTACATGACAATATAAAAATTATAAGCATATGTTGTACTGTGAAAAACCATACGACATGAACCATTCATTTCAAGCAAATATACGTCAGATGGTACCTGAGGAATAAATCACATAGGTGTGTGTTAACCTTCCATATTAAAAAAAATTAACAATTTGGTTTACAATTTAGGTCATTTTAAATTATTACGACTTTTAAAACTGTTTTTGTAGAGGCCATTTTTTTTAAACATGGTATTTTGTAAAGGCCAGCAAGATAAGACACTGTTGTCGTAAATATTAAGAATAACTATTTATTGTGAGATTTAGTTTTTAAATAAAACTTTTTTCTTTAGTATTTCGATGTAGTCTTAAATAGAAAAACAAATATTTCCGTTAGAATTGGTTTAGGTATGATTACATTAGTATAGGTTAGGTAACCTGACAGTAATTGTTTACCTAAACTAATGTAACCAAACAAAATTTTTTGTAAAACTACTTTCAACCACTATAGAAAACATTTTTCATTACCGTACTAAACTATATGGTACCTCTCAAATAAATAGTTTGGCCAGTATACAATGAGTAGTAGCTATTCTTAATATTCATAACATTATGTTTGTAAATTTAACTTAGTATCTACACGAAACAGCCAAAAGTGGATTATTCAAACTTTAATACCTGAAAACCTTTCAATGAGCTTGTATGTACGTGGGATCGAAGACTGTGTTGGACATAAGCCTACTGCACACTTCCTATCATTAAAAAGATAGTGACCACTTGAGTGAAATTTAAAAATGGGTTTTATGATAACAATATCTGTTATTTTAGTACTCCTTGCATTTCTTTGAAATTTTCATTAGAAAGTAACAAAACTAATATTAATGGTAGGGCTACCTGTTTTTGGAAGCATTGTCATATTAGCAGTTATATGTGTAATTCCGCAAACTAGGGTGACTGGAAACTTAAAAAGAACGCATTTTGCTAAATGAGGAGCTTTCGTGCGAAACTCGACATGTCCATGTTAAATGATTTTGAGGTAAAAGCAAAAAAGTTGTAGCTCATAGCAAAACGTTAGTAAATATACAGAACTATAGTGATTAAATATCAATTAATCCGTTTAATTTTTTGTGGAGTTTGAAAACATTAAATATACAAATTAATATCGTAGGTATATCGCAATGTGCTATGGACATGTCAGGTTTTAAATGAAGAAAACCAAACATGCCGGACATGTCGGGATTTGCACGAAACATAATGTGGACATGTTGAATTTTGAACGGAATAACATTACACTTTCTTGAATTTATTGTGTGTTTGTTCATTTAAAATTAAATGTAGTATAAAGAGGTCATAATTGTGTGCATAAATAGTCAATGGAACCAAACCTTCATTCATATGATTAAAATGTTTACTTGCAATATATTTCCAAAATATTAACAGCACTGTTCAACAAGCACTTAACACAATATCAAACAAAATATCGTCTTGGATACAAAAACATATTTTAAATCATTTTATAATCATACTCCTGACGAACAAACATGTTGCATTGGCTCATTTTACATTACAAATACAAGCACTATTCTAACGTTACTGCATTTAAAGTTTTGCAACTATGTCAATTTCAATGCAAACAAACAAAATATGTATTACATTACACATGTAAACCTATGTCTTCAACCAGACTGTTACAATCCTGAGGTTCATCGCCATCCTGATCATCATCAACTGGAGCATCTTGAAGGATTATTTTGTAAAACGTTAGATTTTCATATGACTGCCAATTGGGCCCGAATTGTCTGGTTAACAGTGAAGTAATATCCTTCTTTTCTCGTTTAATAGGATTACATAAAGGATATGTTTTCAATATAGCACCATCCCTTTTCCCCCGTTTCAAAAGAGATAAGTATGTGTCATTCCCTATCAACTTTTTAAGTTGTTTGTCCTTTCACTTTGCACAGGACACCTTCGTTACGAAATATTTTGATTTCAATACTCTTCATCTCGCTGATGCCTCGTACTTTGTTATATACATTAAGCAACTGTTTAAAATCGTACAGTTTCCAGTGCTTTCCAAGCTCCTTCACAAGTCCTACTTCAGAATACAATTTGTGGTACTCACATTTAGAAATGATTAACGTGTTTCTTCTCAAGAGTTTCTCAACTCTGCCAAACACCCTATCTGCTGGCAGAAAACTGTGGCCCCGAACTGGAAAAACCAGCAAGATATCTTCCACATTCGCTGGTGCCGATTTCTTAAACCAATGCATTAACATGTGTACAATATGAGAATTGCGATTTTGTGCACCACATCCATCACAAAATAAACGAATGGATTGAATACCTTCCAAATTAAGGCCATTCAAATGACTTAGCAGTGCTGATCCTACCTCTCTTGCTCCACGACCAGCCAGGTCTTCTGTCCACGTATAAAATGTTGGATTCCTGGAATCCATACCAACACACAAAGTGTAGAACCCTAACTGACGTGCATAAAATGCTTCTTGAATAGGGATTTTCGGCAGAGATTGAACTTGCTGCATATCAAAACACAGTGTTACAGTATATAGTGGCTTCTCTCTGGTTAAACTGTAGAACACATTAGACCGTAGTCGGTGAACTCTTTTCTCAGTGATTAGTGCCTGCTTTTTTAGACGATATTTTTATTACGAATATCATTTTGTAATCGCAAGCAGCAAGTGCAAACATCTGATGCTGGGGACCTGAAGCCAATGTTGAAATCATTGATAAAGATCTTTCGAAACATAGCGTATTTAACATGCAGCGAATTTTCGACGGAATTGTTATACATTTTATGTAATCTACTCATGTTCACATCTCCTGGCAAATATACACGGCTGGATTTCGCTCTGTTGTAGTGACTTTCGGTAGCTTTCAGACGACCTATGAATTCCCTTACCTTTTCCTTTTTCAACTTCGATTTGTGAGAAACGCGATCTCCTCCACGATTTTCCTTGATGTTGTTGCTCTCGTGGAGAACCTTTGCTACCCGGATTATCCTGTATTTTGATACTCCCAAAGCTGACAGGAAAAACTTCTGACACACTGCTTTCTATCCGTTTTTCATAATTGGTAGCTAAAACACACAAAACAGATATTGTCTTTGAAATGCAAATTCCATTATCACCAACTACTTATCTATAATAACAAAAATAGTAATAATAACTTTTGTGGGTGATGCACCTAAGGGCGAGGCATTGTCCATCGGAGTGGAACTTCAAGTTGGGTACACTAGGTATTCAGTAACAATGAAAATGGAATGAGATCCACGCCTGAATGATAGAGCGGGGAAAACGGGAGATACTAACAAAAAGCCTCCAGTGACATAACACGATTCCCAAATGAAAAAATCCGGGATTATGCCCTGCCGGGGATCGAACCATATGGGGACCACTAGAACAACGCGGCCCCGATATTCAACTGGAATAATGTTTACGTTTTTAAATAAGTAACATTTCTCTATATGTTTTAGAGTGTCGCCTACATCTTAGTATTTCCGTAAATAAGTAGCGTACCAAGATGGTAGCACGCTAGAAACTGAAAGTATCACGTCGCAAATAAAAGTTAAATAAATAAAATATAACAATATAAAACATTTCGTGAATAACACTTACTTGATATGAAATGTGTATAGCATGTTGTTTCTTCTTATAGTCAACCAAAAGCCTTGGACGTCATCTGTGAGCTTCGGTTACTAGTAGCATGTGACAAACTGTTATCTTGTGTCACTTTATCTGCGTCGGCATAAAACATTGCTCTGATGTGTACAACGTCTGCCGTAGTCTCCTTCCTACATGAAAATGTTTTGTTTTCATGTTTGCATGGGGTTTGGAAATCAGACAGTAATGAATACATATTCTATAACATAACTTAGTAACTAAACGCTTTGTATTGTATTACTGAATTGAAAGATAAACATTTACTGTGACTTTACCTTTGTTTCTTCTGCACATTCCTTTTATTCTCTTTTGATTTACGTTTCCTGCTTCCTGTATTTATTTGATCTACACTTTGGCTGGAATCCATTTTAATAACCAACTTTCTCGCTACAGAATCACTACGTCGTAAGTCAAAGCACGTAATGAATAACAAGCTGACACCAATAACAATGTTTGAATGTCAAAGAGAACATAATACAATCATGATTAGGTGTGTATCACTACGAATAATGTGTATGAATGTGCTTCTGATATTGTACAACAGATTGAATTACCGTATTTTACTTTCCTAACATGTTGATTCTTTACCATACACAAGATGGCATCACTATACTTTCCTTTATAATATCCCCGCATAACAGCGCCGTGGGTTAGCTATTATCTGCTAGATTGCAGCACTTGGTTCCTGCACAACATTGCTTCGTAATTAATTGATTTATTATATTCTAACAAACATAATACAGCGCAGTAATAACATATTCGTACACAATAAGTAAACCTTATATTCCCCAATAAAACCTGGAACAGCCCATACGGAGCATGTAGAATAGTTTTTTCTTACATCATACAAGTAGGGCAACCCATAAGTGGACATGTTAGGTTTTGCACACAAATTCTTACTTCAGGCATGCATTTTGCTAGGACATGTTGCGTTTTGCTGAGTAATAATATCAGAGACCAATTCAGCTCAACAAATTAATCTGTATGAACATATAATCTCAATTTTCATCATCGATGGACATATCGTGTTTTGCACGAAAGCTCCTCATTTATTGTGTGTACATGCGAGTAAACTTTAATATATGTAATGTAAACAGGACTGTCGCTGTTGGACATAATAATAATTAGTTTTACACTTGCAATTGGACTAAAGCCCAATGGTGAGCAGACTCCTCCCCATCTCCACAGTGCCAATCCTACAGTTACTTGCTAAACCTTTCCCTTCCCCCCCCCTCCAACTTTATCGCCAACAGTTTACAAAACTCATTCTGCAGCGCATTCCACACCTTCTAAATCTTCTCACCGTTGTTTCCTTTTCCCCTAAAAATTCCCTTAGTTTTCAGGTCAAACTGCCCCATCCCCATTCCGTGTTTAACATCTTATACAACCTGACCAGTCTTTCCTTTCTCCTCCTGTCCCTCAATGGTTTCTATCCCAATTGCTTCATCATCACCCTACCATTTCCATTTATTCATCACCCACCTCGCTACCCTTCTCTAGCTCCTGCACATCCACATACGGATCTCACTTCGCAGCAGCACATCACAATACTGGATGAACCATCGAGCAGTATGACTTTCCCTTCATCTCACCACTAACCCTCCTAATCTCCCACCCTAGCTGTCGAAAAGCCCTTCTTAACCAGTCTGTCCACCCGCTTTGCTCACCTTAGATCAGCCTGTGTCACAACCCCTAGATATTTATATTGTGGCTTTCTCTATCTCCCGCCCATCCCGTCTGTACACCTCTCTACTCGCCACTCTCTTCCTAGTAAACTTCACCAACTTGTAGTGCGTCGAAGCTTCACGATGGGTGGCGAAAAGACGTGACGTGTCACATGTTGGGCAGATAAAAATGTGATATGTCCCTCTTATCACTGCCTCACGTCGACTAGCTCAGTGTTACATTAAAAAATCGAAGGTGTGGGCTCCTACAACGTAGCACGAGGAATGCAAACTGCAGAACACTCTGATATTGTTATATTTATTACATGAAATTATAACATTCCAAATTTATACAGCACTTCGAATTTCGACTGACAGGAGGTATCCTTCAAGCAAACCAAAGAAAAGTTTATATTCCAACAAATCGATGGCCGGTGATCACCAAGAATTTAACAATTTAAAAAAAACCAACATCACGAATTATTTTATGTCATGGCCTACTAATGGCACAGAACCACCCGTTCTCAATTGTTTACAAGCAGAAGCCTGTCGGTTCTGCCTCCATCCTCTCTCAACTCCTGCACGTCTGCCTTTCATTCCATCTTGCAAACGACCTGGCGCGCAAACTACCGGCGTTGCCCGGTAGTGGTGCCGACCGCTGCCATTACAGGAATAAATTAAAAAAATATTGTTTTTCATAATTAACAGAAAATTTTAAACTTGTAATATTCCCACATAATTATAAACATGGACTGTTTAGATTCCATACCAATGTTATAAAATTGTGTTAGGAAATATCTTTGTTACTAAGTGAAAGAAACATTATACTTAAAATGTATGTGGCCAATCAGTCTGTTATTTTATTGCTTGCAATCAAAATATGGCGGCAAACTCTCAACGATCATCTTTGTAGGCCAGTTTTGCACTGAGTATAGCAACATTTCCATGAAAGTGTAAATTTAGCTTGGTGTCTCTATCCTCACCCTCCAAGCTTTAACAATGAATGCATACAATTTGTTAGATTCAAATGCAAAAAATACATATTGTAAATTTACTAAATCCAAATAGAATCATTTAAATTTTAAATAAATAGGTTTATCAACATTGCTAAGCAAACTGTTCTTCTTACTGTTACAGTGGTTTCAAATTGCCAAATTAAATGTTACTTATTTTAAGTAGAATAAGTTCACAGTTACTGAAAATTAATTACTTTAAAAATTAATAATTTTCCACAGATAAAATAACAAACAGTTTTAATTAAACTCTTAGGTGCATTTTTGGAATGACCAGAGGCCTACATTATAAGTCACAGCTAAATATGAAACAAACATACTGTAAATTAATAACATTAAAAAAAATCTTCACCGTCCAGGACCACAACCTATCAATATCCTCCAGCAGGTTGATTCCACTTCCCACGTCTGTATACAGCACACAGTCATCTGCAAACAGTCTTATTTTATCTGCGATCCTATGTCCCATGTCAGTTATTTTTATAGTGAATAACAAAGGCTCCAACACACTTCCCTGCGGTACTCATGATGTAGTCTCTCCATCTTCGGACATTTTCTCCTCCACTTTCACTCTCCGACTTCGTCCCCTGAGAAAGTCCTCAATAATCTAGTCAACCACCCACTTATCCAGCAGTCTTTTCAGCTTTTTCATCAGGATTCCATGAGGAATTCAATTTTTTTTTTTTAATTATTACAACTATGCCTTAATTTTTAATTCTAAGCTTATTCAGGCAAGAAAATTTTTTGCATCTGAAGGAACCTGGTTTTAAGTAATTTTGCACTTGTTTGTGATATTTTGTTCTATACAACGAATTAGAGATGCAAAATTTGAAGTTTTGAAATGTCAGTTCAATTCTTTAATAATACCAAACCGATTGTAATATAATAATAATACAGTAATAATAACAACAAGCAATTGGGCAACCAGGTGGCAAGCTGTAACTTTCTACTCAATCACCTAGCAATCCTTACCTAGACCTTCCAACACCCCCTCACCATCACCAACTCCTCAGAAAGTAAAATCCACTCCCTCACTGACCTCCTAGCATAGACTGCCTACCCTGCTCTGTTCTGCTCCTCATTACCTGGATATTTTCGTTTTTATTCCATCTTCCTCTATATTCTGCCTTAGTTACCAAGTAGCGTAACTTATCCCAGCCTTCTCTCTCTTTTCACCTCTGTGTACATTCTGAACTAGCCTTTCTACACTTCTATCTTTCAACGAGCTCCTCCCAAGTTCCGTCAGCATCACAGATGGGTGAAAATTCCCTTCTTCCTTACCAGCCTACCTTTGCCTTCTCCACATATCCTTTTCATCCTTCACCCACTTTGATGCTCGTCTTTGCAGCTTCTTTAGTCCCTGCACCTCCAATTCCACATATTGTTCTCACTCTGCTGCCGCATGCTCTAACATTGATTGTACCGTTGTAATATATGTATTTTCTTTCAAAGCACTACTAATATCCACCAATACCCTTCCTAGCACCACTCTCTCTGAACTTGCCTTCTCCACTCTTGTCACTCAACATTATGACTAGTTACTAGTATTATGAAGCTTCCTGTCTCCTATCCTTCTTATCTGTATATGTCCATACTCCGAACCTTCTTTCACATAAACCTAACAATCTTTGTCTTCCTGTGTACATTTTCACTATGTTCTCTTCCGTCCACAATCATATCTTACCAGTGTCATCCTACAAGTTGTTCCCTCCACCCGCCTTTGCATATAAAACACAGTAATTGACAGTCAAGTCTTATTTTGCCACTCACCCCCACACCTATGTCATTTGTCATTATTATAAACAACAAGGGCCCCAGCACTCTTCCCTGTGTCACACTTGATATTAACTCCCTCCTGCGATAAGGAGTCTCCCACTTTTACCTTCTGTCTCTACCCCTTGAAGTCTAAAATCAATCTCCCTACAACTTTGTCTGTAATAAATTCATCTACTTTCCGCATTTACACTTCATGTGGTACCTTATTAACTACTTTATCGAAGTCAGTGAGTCAGGCATCCACCTGCTTCCCTTCATCAACTGCCTATACCAAGTCCTGTATAAGCCTAGCCAGCTATGTGTCACATGAATAATACTTCCTAAATCTATGTAGATAATCCTGCAACAAGTTCCTCTCACTCATAACCTGCACTACGTACTGGATACATAATGACTATCCTAGACTTAGTGGAGACTAGTTTCCAGCAACTTTTACTGACAATGGTGCAAGTTTTGATATTTTATGTTTGTGCATTGAGTGTGTTGCTTAATGGATGCCTATAAAAAGTGATACTTTAGCATAATATTTAATAGTGTCTACCTTAATTTTTTTCTGTACACTTATTAGAAACACAGAAAAATAAAATTCATTCTTTTATTTTTTGTCCAGTTTGAAGAAGGGTGAAATTCAGTATCCAACTTCAGCATGTTCCCAGAGGCTGCCCAAAGAAACTATCATTAGTTAAACGGCAGTTGGATTTGAGTGATACAAGATGCAACATTTCAAAATTTTCGATAAAATTAAATTCAGGAAATAACCATCTTAGTAAGAAAAATGCATTCTGTAACTCTTCCTGATATAGGCCTACTGTTTTGTACAATCCCTTACTATCACATAAACAAAGTATTTCCTCGTAGTCATTCACTGCAACATCAAAAATTTTAAAGCTCTCTTAGCACATGTTAACCTTTGTTTAAACATGTTTTATTGTAGCCTCAATACTTTTGTAAGAAATCAAATGTGTGCACAATGTTTAAGTCTGCGACATTGTATTGTTACAAGTTTGAGAAGCACAAACTTTACATGTGGGCAATTCCCATGGGTTCTTTGGGATAGAGGTCTTAGAATTACAAATAAAAGAGTTAAATTAAGTACTGGATTTAATAGCTCACAAAGCTACGAAATACACAAAACAGTAATCAACTAGAACTCTCACAACACAATTAGTTATGCACACAATTACTCCTGTGTCACAGACATGTTAATTAACTTTGACAATTAAAGCACAAGAAAAGTCTACCATCAATTAATTAACCACTATAAATCACAATAAACAGTAATTCTAACAATGACAATGTACAACCTTATCAGTCCGAAGTGGTGATGGCTCACCATGTGCTGCGCAGCACCCCGAGTGCACCGCTGTCTTCACTCTTGAGGTCTTCTGTTCGACTCCCGTCGCGCACCTCCTCTTCGCCTGTCAGCCCGCCGCAGCAGTCCTCTTGTATCGCCAACACTGCTCCGCAGGTAGCCGCCTGC
>PNEQ01072642.1:0-97527 GCA_003012365.1 Medauroidea extradentata
CACTCGTAGCAGATAGCCCTCGGAGAAGTTGGTGCAGCGGTGAAGATGGCACTCGTAGCAGATAGCCCTCGGAGAAGTTGGTGCAGCGGTGAAGATGGCAACTGTAGCAGATGGCACTCGGAGAAGTTGGCGCAGCAGTGAAGATGGCACTCATAGCAGATAGCCCTCGGAGAAGTTGGTGCAGCGGTGAAGATGTCACTCGTAGCAGATGGCACTCGGAGAAGTTGGCGCAGCGGTGAAGATGGTACTCGTAGCAGATGGCACTCGGAGAAGTTGGCGCAGCGGTGAAAATGTAACTCGTAGCAGATGACACTCGGAGAATTTGGCGCAGCGGTGAAGATGTCACTCGTAGCAGATAGCCCTCGGAGAAGTTGGCGCAGCGGTGAAGATGGCACTAGTTGCAAATGACACTCGGAGAATTTGACACACGGAGCAGACGGAACTCGGAGAGGTTACCACAACAGTGAAGATGACACTCGGAGAGGTTGGCATAGTGTTGAAAATGACACTCGGAGAGGTTGATAATCGGTGCAACTTACACTCGGAGAGACTGACACTCGGTGATTTTGGCATGTCCTGGCAATCCCCAGTAGGCCTACTGCCTTTGTGAACGATTCTGGTAAAAATTGTGAACTCGTTAACCTCTGTTAGACAAAAAAATAAAATGACGAAATATTTTTAATCCAGTTTATGTGGTCATCCTGGTACACATCCTTGTTAAAACATCGAGACAAGTTTTGATATTTATGTATAATTTATAGCTGGTTATCATTCGAATGCTAGTCGTTACCTGTAGAATATTTCTAAATGATAATGGCACCTATGAATCAAGTACTAGAATACTATATCGGATATCAGCAGGACTCAGCGGTCCGCAGGTCTATCATTTTTTAACCATGTATAGATGGAGACTGATTTATGTAACGTAGCTGGATGTGCGTCTACTTACGGACGGTCATTGATCCCCTGTTAATTTATTGGTGCAAGTTGTCTTTGTCTAGACGTTTCTAATATACATTTTCCAAGTTAAAATATAAATATAACCAGCGTTTAAAATTCAATTTATTCCATCTTGTACCAAGAATCTATGGATAGTTTAAGATATTTTCAAATCTAACCATTATCAAAAAATATATTATTTTACATTTTAATCTCTCAGGCTAACCGTACATGATAGTGAAATTTCTGCTGTCGTCTGTTATACCCAGTGGTAAATTACTTTGTTCATTCAATGGAAGTATAAAAGTACGATTAATGTATTAATTAAGCAAGGATTTGCATAATAACTGAAAGAATAACATCACTCCACCAAACTATCGGCTGACAAATCTCAGATAGCATGATAACGTTTTCAATAAATCCAGAATAAAAGATTGTATTCTTATTATGTATTGGTTTAAGTTTCAGAGTAGTGTTTAAATACAAATTAATTGCAAAAATATGTGCACAAATAATATTTCTTAAGCAGTGAACACAAACTTATAGTGTAAATCAACGTTTATCTTCTCACAATTAGTAACGTGACCTGAATTACATGGCCACTTCTTGGAGGTTACTCACTCCGTTATTGGAAGTTATCGTTGGATATTCGATTCACAAGGTTGTGAAAAGAGGTCAAGTTTATTTTTACTATAAACTCAATATAATCGAATAACTGCTACGCGACAGAGTTTTGAATAGTTCAATTAACACGTATACATAAACCTAAAGAATATTAGGGAATTTCGAAGTTAAAATTTTAACAACGCTAAAATAGACAAAACAGGATTTAAAATTTAATTTTCTTACATGCGTATTGGTAGTAATGTTTTTTTTTCTTTGATGTATGTTAATACCGACGTCTAAAAAGGAATTTCAAGATTGAATTAAATGTAATTAAAACGTTTTTAAAATGTTGCAAATTACTTTTACGAGAAATCTTGATATCCTTTAGCCGTATCGATATCGATGGATAATTTTATTTTAATTTTTTAAGTGTGGTAACCAATGGTTGAAAGAACGGTTCCAAATTGGTTCCTAGTTTCGTTTATTAAAATAATGTTTTATGATGGTGAAAGGGTAAAGAATTGATTATAAATAAAAACAGGCCATACAAAATGTTACATGCTATTAGGAAATACAAAAATAATAAAACATCAGTCGTTAAACAATTGCTGTAACTATCCTTTAGACACAATCGGGCATTGCAAACGATAAAAAATTATTGATTTAAGACTGGCATACAGAAATTTCTTCACAACTTAACATAAACATGCTTTAAACCTGATGATAATTAACTTATAGTGTTTTGAGGATTTTGGTAAATAAGTATGGTTTTTGTGTACACGGTTTTCTATTTTGAACGAAAATAAAACTATAGACAAGACTTAGCCTACATCAGATGACTTAAATAAATCTTTGTTGTGTTAACTTATCGCTAAAATAAATCAACTGTGCGTTAACATGAGACAAATTTACTAATTAAGTTGTGTATTACCAATTTATTAAATTGTACTGCAAAGTTTATTTTATTTCATGACTGTTATTCATACTCCTGGAATTAAAACGTTTTGAATAAGATAATTTGTTATAAAGAATTATTCACGAGGAGTTACTACCACACACTGAACTTACGCCTTACATAATTTGGAGTAAAAAAATCACATACATGTAGGTTTATGTTTAAATGATAATCGGTACTTTCTTCACTACATTTTGTTTGCTGACGAGGCACAACTCACACTGGATGCCATGAATAATCTGCGCAACAGCCGTATAGCTCGGCAATTATGATGCACATCTGTAAACATACGGTCTGGTAATTTATTACACTGCAAATATTAATAATATAAATATTACCAATTTATGTAAACATATTTTGCTCCATATGCTGTTAGAAAAACGAAAGCCCTAAGTGTAGCGGTATTCCATTGTAATGAGTGTGCAAAGTAAGAAAATTACATAATTTTATCTAACTACAAAAATTTTGAACATTAATTTGATAATCCTCAAATTTAGGCCACTTTTTCACACGAATCTTATTCGCCCAAGCTTTGTGTGTAAAGCTACTTCATTTTGCTTTGCACTGTTGCGTCTTGTAATACTTTTATCAGTTGCATTTATAAGCAAGCTTTGTTTTAAAAATACACTGACGTTAATTTGATGAAGACGAAACAGTGTGTACCTATATAAACATAGTAATTGGAGCCCGCGACGTCGTTCGCGAGGTTTTCAATGTAATGCGATAGAATTTTCAGAACAAAATGTTTTGAAAAAAAGCTCAATGATACACTAATATGTTCACAATCATTAATGACAGTTGTATAAACATTTTAAAAAAGAAACATTTTTCACCGAGTTTTTGGTACCCCTTTCTGCCTCTTTAACCTGTTTTGTCTCGCATCATACCTTAAGCACATGTTTCGTAGTAACTTTTGCGGTCACACGCACACACCTCATCAAAGTTTACCCTGTTTAGATCCCCCTATGCCTCCCTTAAACTATTTTTTTGCAGAAACTTTCGCCAAATTTTATTTTTTCGCTAAATTTATGGTGCACCATCCTCTTCTTCCATCTTGTTTTGTCCAACCCCCCCCCCTTTTCTAATATAAACTTTTTATTCATGGATCTTCCGGGGGGGACGCATACGTCACCAAAATTCATCGCATTCGTGTGAAAGTTACAGGACGGTATAGAAGAACAAACAAACATTCAGATCGCCCGTGGCATTGCCCATATGTATTACTCATAACTGCGAATATCTACTTCAGTTAAAGGACGTCTTCGTACACCACATTAGTAGCTTGGCCATCAAGTGTTCAGATACCAAGCTGCAGATTTAGCCAACTCTACAGCAGGCTAAGTAGCTGTAGCTGTCCATGTGAATCACTGACCTAAGTATATCCCTGCAACTCTTAATCACTGCCTCAAGCCCTATTTATAGTAATAGCAAAGCATACCTTGAAGATGATAGACTATTATAATAATATAGTAATATACATGGTGTGCCTACTAGTTTACTTCGAGTACAAAGTCATTGATCACAGTGGGAGAGCACGTACGTATAGTTGGAAGTTCATTAAAACTAAAATATAAAATCACTTGGATCATAAAGGTTGTACAACAATAGGTAACGACATAACTGAAGAATGTAAACTTCACTCTAATTATGTTTCTCAGGGGCTGTATTTGGTTTTTCGGATCGTTTGCTTTGAAATATTTATCAAAGTCTACGTTTCCCCTCTGGTAATTTACAGATATTTTTTCACTATACTAACTGATTTAATTAATGTTCGTATTTAGGCGAGAATATTACTGAAGCAAGTAACATCTCGATATTTCAACTGGTTAGGTATACATAACTGGATATCAACTGAAAGTAACTTGTATGCCTTTTGACTCCGTTATTGGTAGAATTTCTCAAAATCGTACCATCACATGTTAAACATATGTATAGTTATTAAACTGTGGCGAAATTCACGGCGAAACCTCATTGAGTCAAAGCTGAATCGACGATTCATTTAAAAACGTTTATTCATCCCTTCACTTCCATGAGAGTTCGAATTTACAAAAGTCCTCAAATACGTTGACGGGCATTTACGCATTTATCATCATGAAGCGAACAGCAGCTCTAAATCTCGACTGGTTGGATAGCTATCAATAGTTTATCTTAAAGATGTCCATACATGTCTTTTCACCCCCATAATAGTGTTCACGTGGCAAAATCGCATAATGTTAAATTTGTACAACATTGTATTAGTTTTATATCAAGTTTTGCAAGTTACGGAAACATACAAAAAAACTGCAGCTGATTTACTCGAATGATAAAATTTACACTGAAATTAGATACTGTGTGCCATATCAGTTGGTTTTTGTTATCAGCCTGTTCCCGTAACTTGCAAATTTTGACACTGACATGCAGCTATGGTGAGGCTACGAGAGTTAAAAATATTCAGAAGTGGAAAATGTAGTCACAAGTAACATCTATATAACTACCACTATGTCGTACGAACATAAAATCATGCAATTTTACCACGGGAATGCACTTATGAACCGAGTTTTGGAAAAACACCTTAATTACAGGAAAATCTATTTTACGGGTGTCACCTTGAAGTGGAAACCATTACACTAGCCTGTTGGATTCGCCATCTATCGACGTTTAGTTGAAAATACATTTCACCACGTTTAATCACTTTTCATCCCTTCAGATATCGAAATTCGAAAATTCAATAAATTACAGTTTGGGTATTTCAGTTAGCTTAAAATCCTAAGCAAAAACCGCCTTGATACCTAATGTTCCGAGGAGTCGATACATGTCGGTTACAAGTAAAAAAAAAACATATTTGACTCATTTTACCTCTTCATGCTCGAATTCGGAAAAATTACTAAAATAGTAATTTGTGTCCTTACGCAAATATAACTCTGTAGCAAAGAGAAATCCGACATCTCGGTCATTTCGATGGGTATACTGGAATAATCGAAATCACAACTTACTTCTCTTCACCACTTAATTATCAAATTTTGAAACGTCTTGTAGCCCTATCTTAAACAATTGTAAATTTATTATCTTGAAGCAAAATTCACAAAGATACCGTAGACAATTGGGTTCGAGTGGTATAAACGATTAATAAAAAAACGCATTTCCACACGTTTCTTACTCCTTGGGAGTCGAATTTCGAAAAAACCTATAATATTTTTTCTGCACTTACATAAGCAACCTTATTTAAGCGAAAATCACCTACGTATTTCGTAGGGTTTGATAGCTATCGATAATGAATCGAAAATACATTCCAGGACTTTTAACCCTTTTAAAGAACAAATTTCGAATAATCATTAAATTGGCTAGTGGGAATTTTATGATTGGCCCTTTGAGGTCAAATTTATTACTATAGACCTCCACAAGCTATGTCAACATGTTTTGAAAACATATTTATTTAATCCCTTATCATCCCTTTAAGGGTCGAATTTAAAAAAATTCCCTTGTTAGTGTTCGCCTACCACTTGAGGGGAAGCCACACAACAAATTTCACCTTTATATTTCTAGGGGTTAGGCCTGTAGCTTGATACGTCAGTCAGTCAGTGAACTCTTTAACATAAAATATTAATTACTGTGTGAAATTTATTAAGAGGCAGGCGAAGACGTAATTTCTCGACGGGCGATTTCACTAAAATGGTTTTGTTATTCGATTTTTTTTTTTCAAAATTTGACAGTACTACGTCTGTAGAAGCCTGACCGATATACAAACTAAATTTCTATGTAAACGAATTATGTGACATGTGTCATGCTAACTTAACATATTGCAGTTTAGTTTACATCTTTTGATTTGCAACATTCAGCTATACAATGTATAATAATGTATCGTCTAGGGTATTTTCTACTTTTATTTTTGTACCGAGAATATAATAGTAATTCTGGCATACACTAGTAATGGCAGTTGCTTCTAGTGCGTATTTTATGTTTTTCAATGTTTTTATGTTTCCCAAAGCTAAGGGAGCTAACTATGGTATTGTATTATTTTTAATTATTCATTCGTAACTAATATTGGTAAATTAGTTTCTAATTTGTGAAGCTATCTTAATTTTTTTTGTTTTGGAGCTGAAATGTTGTATTAACGCTAACTTTATTTCAATTGATATTGTAAGAGGAACAAAGTAATTATTTAATTTTTCCAACTATGTATAATGTTTCCTTCGCATTATATATATATATACACACATATGCCAATTGACAGATTATGCGAGCGAAAGAATTGCTGACGCGTTACAGCAATAATTTTAAATGCTCTGATCATAGCTATCAGCTCATCAACAGGATTCTTTTTTTCTTTTCTGCAATAATTGTTTCTCAATTTTGTCAACTACGAAAAGCTTTTTGGCATCATTATATGGCATTGTTTTGTACAGACCCTAACCCAATATTATTAAAAAGTGTTGTAGTTAACTATGAAAAAACAACTATTTTTACAGCATGAAACAACCACTGCTGTATATTTTATGTCGAGTTTATCTCGATATAGAATGTTCTGGTTGAACAAATTTTAAGTAAATAATTTAAAAAATTCCTACAGTACTACAATGAAGTTAATTTTATTCAGTATAGTTTATTTAGGCTACAAAGCATAATTTTACAGACGCATACATGAGCTTAAGTTATTAATGAAGATGATGTTTATATGAAAACCAGTATAAGTTCTTTTGCTACCGCCAGAGCCATCTACTGAAAACCACACGCACTATAGGCAAGGACTCACGAACATACCCGAAGGAGAAAGGTTCCAATTATAAATTTACAGCTAATCAGTTCACACCGCCAGTAGCCCTAAAGTTACTAGTCCTGAAGTCACTAGCCCTAAATAATTTTAGGGCTAGTGACTTTACGGCTTGTGACGTGTACTCAAACTTTTGTCCATTATATGATGCAAGATCTTAGTAAGATATCTGTGTGTACATTTCGAAACTTGCTCCATGCTGTTATGCCACTTTCTGCACATATAATGTATTCTTAAATAATTTAACCATTACACTTTCGTCTCTAATTTAACACAGGATTCGTTTTTTTTTGCATATTATATGCAGTTATGTGCACATTGTACACATAAATTTATCTTAGAAACTAAAAACTCACAACTTATGTTACACTAAAAGCTAATTATATTCCCTATAAAATATGTGGCTATATGCATGTATATATATATATATATATATATATATATATATATATATATATATATATATATATATATACACAAATCTTTTTATATCTGAATTGTAATGCAGTCGTTATATAAGATTATTCTTCAATCCGTAATTCTACGATTACAAAACAATTGTTGCTACAAAACCAAGGAAAGTGTATATATCACAAGAAAGAGTGGTTATTGATTTTTTTAAATATTTATTTTTAGTTTCAGTATGTTTTTTTAATTGAAATAATTGTATTATTTATTTTTATGAGCATGACTTTGTAGCCTGCAATGTTTTTATCCACTGTGATTCTTTCGAGTTTGGTATATCAGTTGGTTTAAATGTAGTCGTTAACTGAACGGAAACATGCAAAATATGAATTTAACAAGCCATTACACGAAAACTATGAGAATTAAAAAATTGCATAAATGGTGATGAAAATTGCGGTAGACCGAGCCCTAATGGCAAATGTGGAAGACCGTATCACTATACGACCAGGCCGTCAACATTGCACAAATAATATCTGATGTTCAGCGATTGAGAGACCATTTTAAATCCGTTCTAGGTTGTAAGAGAAAATTACAAGCGGTATGTTACCGAACATACTGACACGTCTGCTTATGGTACTTGCGTTTAGCTTCCAATAGTTGATCGTGAATTTTTCCATTAGTATACAGAACGTACAGTTAAAGCAACATGCAAAACTTCTCCATTGTTTTGCTTGTTGCCATTGTGACCTGATGCATTTTTCTATTGCTTAAATTTGCACTTAACGCAGACGGATATTTTCAATGGTTTCTATTTTAAGTGTGGGAATACTTAACACTCATTGGCACACAATGTCTGCCCGTGAGAACTAAGAACAGTGGATAAGAATTTGTCTAGATAACGCACTTATATGGGGTTGCGTCTTTTACTGGCCTAACACCAGCAGTATCTTCAGTCATAGGTAAAATATTTTCACAATTTTATTCTTACTTGTAGGGAAAGTTAAAAATTAAATTCATTGTTACAGCTGAACAACGTATTTTCACAAATGAGGTGAAATGCTATTAATGCATGCATAAGTAAAACCTGGTGTACATTTATGTATAAAGTAATTTGTTTATTTAGGATTTTTACCGAGCTGATAATATTATATTGGATGAATGCTAAAATCTAATTCAGAAATTCATCTGTAACTTATTTACAAGCAAAAAAATCTACTATGTAGATACGCAGTGGTAAAAGCTCACTATAATGGGGCAACTACAAGGTACAGAAAGCTCATGGTAAAGGGGGCGCTTTTGAGTGAGTAAAAGATTTTTGTCAGCGTTCAACATCGAGGTCTTTAGTGCTGGCGAGGAGTGACAAGAGGTGAGTATGGAGCAGCACCAGAATGAAAAGGCGGGCGTAACGAGAGATCCCCGTGACAATTCGGCCACCGCGGCCCCGGCGCTTTTGAAGGTTCTCTTGTTAATCATAATAACAATAGCAATAACAATAAAAACTATAATAATGGTAAAGTTCATTTTATTGCAGCCTTGGCTCATAATTATTGAGCCAGGTCAAATATAATCACTGTGTAAGTATCTATAATGATATATTTATAACAGCTGATGGAAAGTTTACTAACTGTCGAAAAAAAGAGAAAAGAACTGATAATTTAATAGAGTCATCTTTGTTATGAACAGCATGGTACTTTTTTGCTTTGCACAAGAAAAGGAAATGCTTTCTAACAGTTGCTCTAAAGCAGGGACGGCCAACCCTGTGCCCGCGGGCCAAACACTGGCCCGCCACTGCATTTTAAACGGCCCGCCATAAGCTGAAGCATTTGCGTAATATTTCAAAGTTACTTACACTGACAGCAAAAACATTTAAATAATGATTTCATATTTGGCAACGCTCCTTATCTAAATACTGTGGAGACAATTATCTGTTATACTACTATAAAACAGCACGTTAGTCTTCAGCTCATAAAAAGAAGTCGATGTGAAATTTTTTATCGTGGCCCGCGACATTATTCGGTTCCACTTTTTGGCCATAGCTTCGAAAAGGTCGGACACCCCTGCTCTAAAGTGTTTTGTTTCAATGGCAGACACTTCGGAACGATCATGCAATCTGCAATCCCCCGGTTTTTCACTCTCTCTCTCTCTCTCTCTCTCTCTCTCTCTCTCTATATATATATATATATATATATATATATATATATATTATCGCGGGGCTATTTTTATACACATGTTATTTTCCTGCAGATGAAGGAAAAAGAGTTTATTAAATACTAAAAAAGGAAGAAACATTCTATAAGCTTTTCAAAATTTCAGTTTCACATAGAAAAGCACAGCTTCATGTTTTGATGTTTTGACCACAAACAATTATATTGAAATTGATAAATTTTAACAAATACAAATACCTGCTGTGGGGCTATTCAGTTCCGATTAATCCCAGCGAAACCTTCGTAAATTTTCCCCATACAAAATAGATTTTTCTTTCCCCTACCCCCTATATGTCGCGGTTATAATAATAGATACTTACTTAGCTGTACTCTGCTGTACGGTATATTAGCATGGGGATGTATGAACAAAATGACAATCAAGCCACTAATTTTAATACAAAAAGTTATTTTATGAACTGGGTTTAGAAAGACTATTAACTATCCATCAAAATAATTTTTCAGTTGTTTGAGAGTATTTGTATATTAGAACCGTATTAGTCAATTTCTTGAACAAAAAGTTACCAGTACAGTATTTATCTCATATATATCCTACTCGATATAATTTAAACCAAAATTTACCAATTCCCCTAGTTCACAAAACAATTTCTCAAAGATCATCCACATTCTTGCTTTCAAAAATTGTAGCAATTCTTCCTGAAAATATAAAAAATAAAAATATAAAGAAAATATATATTGATCGATTGTTAAATAACTTAACTGATGATTAGTTGTCTTTAATCTTTAAGTAGTAGTTTTACTGTAGTTAATTAATTTTACATTCTTTGTATTTCAAATTGTTAAATACAATCTGTATCAACCAAAAAATATTTATTTTTATTTTTATTCATGCAGCATTCAATTTTTGTTCTCAAATTAAATTAATTAAATTAAATTAATTTATACCAGATGACAAGTTTTCTTACATAATAAACCGCAGCTATAGAAAATAATTTGTATAATAGCACTCACACACAAGCTTTGCTTATGTGAGTGAGATGTCTTCCATTATATAAAAAGTGTTTATGTAAAGTGCTGTAATTGGTACGTGGAAATAAAAATTATAAAAAAATAAAAACAAAATAAAAACTTGGTGGTTTATAGACATTTAATCTAAGCCAGCTCAATAGCTCCGTTTTCAAGTGAGCATAATATCCTCGAACATTTACGTTTCCATTGCCACGCATACGGAAAATACGTTTCTATCACCATTCCGGCCATCTGCAAGGCGCGACAGTGCTGCTCCTAGCGTTGCTTTGCATTTCCCACAGTATGTCTGTAATCGCACACTGATTTTAAGAAAACAGACAAATTATTGCGAATGTAACAGTAAACCATTGTTAATGTAACGTGTACAGTATGTAAATATTCCTCCAATTTCTGTCAACGAGCGAGGTGGTGCATGTGTATCACGTTGCAGGAATCTACGGGTTCGATTCCCAACTCCGCCCATTCTGGTTCCTGTTTCCCATGGTTTCCCGAAATCACTCCAGGCGAATGATAGGTTGAATCCCTTGATATTGGTCATGGCTGATTCCTTTCCTGGTTCTCTGACGTTGTTTAGTTCTTTGTGTTACTGTATCTAGTGATCTTAGCTGTTGATGAGATGTTATGCCTCCATTCTCTCCCATCCCTCAGTCATAGTAGTTGGTACGGCAGCCAGCCATTCAAACGTGTATGCCGTATTGCCTACGTATTAAGAACTGTCTCATTGAAGCCCAATCTTTTTACGAATTTTGCACGAAAACGGTTGGTCCTACGCATTTACAACTAGGCAACCTTTTTTACTTCTGACGTGCTTCTCCAGTAGAAAACTGTGTTAAAAGTTCGTAATTCTTGATGTTAGAAAAGTGGCATGTAATGAAAGGGGTAGCCATCCAAGTATGTTGTATTAGGGTGCAAGGTATTGATGTGGTTATAATGTGACTGTTGACTATAGCTTTCTGGCTTTTTTTACTTTGGGGTTCGTTTTATTGTGGGTTTTCAGCAACATGGCAACATTCACCCGCAATGACGTATGTCCAAAAATTGTTCTGTTTTTAATATAAACTCTTTGCAGGGATCATTCAAAGATCACACAAATAAGTATTTTGCGCAGTGTGTAGACAATGGATTTAGACGAGTTTAATTTGCTCCAATTTCAGTGACTGGAATAGCCACAAAAGGTTTTGTTAACATAAAATTGGAAACTAAATTAAAACATTATAAGAAAATAGTTATATATCATGTAAAAATAACATGAACGTACTTTGGTAGTAACTAAAAACTGGAAATAGGTCTGGAAATTGAACTAATGTCAGCGCAATAATCTTATTTACAGTGAAAGTAGTAACCACACACAGTTAATACAAACATTTAAGTAAAATGGAAAACCTTGTAGAAAAGTATTAAAACTGGTGTAGTAATTAAAATATCCTGCATTGAAATTACATACAAATTTTTATAGTGTAACTCTTTATTAAATTGAAAAGATGGCTTAAAAATAAATGCTTTCTCGTTATCGCTGTAACACTGTACATAAAGGTACATTGCCACGATAGTTTAAAAGTAGGAACTAGTTAGTTGGTAGTAGGCGATTTAAAGGCATTAGCAGAAAGTTCAGCCATATCTTCACCGATGACAGAACTCTCGTAGCTGTTATGGTGCTGTCAATCAACGATGATTATTTCTGCCACTGTGTCTAGCTTGGCGGAGCTAAGCCTGTTATGCACACTTGCGAAATGTCTAGTGGAATTGGGTGTGGTCAGAGGGCTGCGAACAAGTTTTGGACCCTTCCTCTTGTTACCTGCAAGTCGGCTGAGACCCAAGGCGGTGCAACGTACACCTATTTTTAAAAGGCTTGCCACTGACAGAGCACGGACTTTGGAAGAAAGTTGGGATGTGGGAGAGAGATGGGATCGGATTTCACAATTCGGAAAGTTATTCCATATGCTTACTTTGTTCTTCGTGCTGTAATATATTTGGTTATATTAGGTTATTTTTCCAGCATTTATAAATATCAGGACGCAAATTTTCGGATATGTGTGGTCACTGGTAAAATTTTATTATATTTATAATCGTGTCCCGAAATACGATCGAGTCAAGTCATGGCCACACACGTTTGTTATGTATAACACTACCTTAATGTTTTACTGTAGCAGGGTACAAATTTAATTCCATAAAGTTAGAGCAGTTTGTTCCAATAAGGAATTTCGTACGAATTTTCTGAAAAACGTACGAAAATGTTCTACTGAACTAGAGAGATAAAAAAAAATCTTTCAGTATCACATTGAGTGCTATTGTTAAAATGTTAACATTCCTGATAGTTCTGTTCGGGTCATATATGCCCCGTACCTATGCTTCCTTTAGTACTATACGTGTCGAATGTGTCCCGTATGGTATTTTTTACTTTTACCTCAGTACGTGTACACAAATGTTTAAATATTTGACTCTGCTTTATTCTCACCTCATATTCACGTATTAGTCAATTATTAACAGAGAGAGAATATGACTTTGAGCTTTTGTTATGTAGAAAAAATATCAATGAAAATTTGTAAAAAGTTATTATGTAAATTTATAAAAAAATTATTTTGGTTTATTTTTTGCATAAAATATCATTTAAAAAAGAAATTTTGTGGAAGAATCATTACTTCGGCATTGACTTTATGTAAAATTATACTTTACTTTCTCACTTTCTTAAAAACCATAAATCTTTGTAAGCAACATAATACAAATCTAAAATTTTCAACAGCTGTTCGGAAACTGAAATTACTTAAGTTAACTAATTAATAAAAAAAATATAATTTAGAAATAAGAAAACAACACTAAATAAATTATTTTCAAACACCCCTGATAGTACGCGGTAAAATTGTTTAAATTACAGAACAATGTTTAGATATTTTTTACCCAGTGACGCGGCCGGGATCACGGGAATGTCTGTTTACGTTTTCTTTGAGATTAATAGTACGGAAAGTTTTAAGAATGGGCGCCAGCTAGCCTAATGACTCGGGCTAACACGGGACTCTTACTCAAAAAGATGTTATAATACTTGGGTGTGGGAACGAGGCGAGCCCCATCCCGTGATGACCTGTCAGATAAAATGATGAAGTAGTTATTTTGGTTTCACGATGCCACGTGTGTCAGAGACTAGCGTCCACGTGGCTTCGGAACAGTCATAATTTCACACTCCCGTAGGTACTCACTAGGTAATACATCTTACTGATCATTGAAAATAATGCAAATATGAAAGTTCTCATATATTGCGAGGTGGATGTCGACGGATTAAGGCGTCACCCTTAAGTTCCCCCGGGAAGCGGGGTACGCTACATTCACAAGTCAGACTTCTGGAGAAATAACACAGCGTTTATTAGCACTCAAAAGATGAAAGTGATATTAGCAACTTAAAGCGGGCACAGGCCTATGGCCGCCTGCTAGCCTACACTGAACAAAATGTACGCGGCTCGGTGCGAGATAATAAGAGAGAGAGAGTTAAAGTGTGGCGGGTGGAGTCTCCCACACGCGAACGACGTATCTCGGGGACACAAGAATACAAGAAAGAAAGTTCCGGTAATTACATTAAGACTATTGATTTACCTAGGTGATTGGAGCAACAAGTTGAGGTCCCCCGAGACCGCGACACTCACGACGCGCACGTCCGTTCTTATGGCCCGCTGGAAGAAGACTGTCTTTTCCACCGCCTTCCGCTCGGCAGATAGGCTGGCCGGAAGGCGGGGGAGGGAAACCGAAATTTCCCTAAGTGAAGGATGAAATGGTCACAATATGATTGACATATAATTTTTACATTCATTTTACGGCGTCTGCTGTTCAATGTCTGCTGAAAGTAAACATACATATACCCTTCGACAATATTATTACACTGAAAATTAACACTCGTGTGAAGCACTGTATATTTTATCGCTACGCCTAGGCACTGTGCCGTCTTTATGGTTTGTGTTAATTATTAGATGTTTAGTCGACTGCTCTGCCGCTGGCCGAGAGCGAGAGCGAGTGAGTGTTTGTTTGGTGTTGACGGGGTCACACTTCGCTGCACTAATGCAGCGCTGTAACGCCTGTCAATGATGTGGCCGCTCACCTACCTTGACATGGCGAGGCATAAAAGGCTGACGCCTTACCGACGTCACCAGTTTAGCTAATTTTATGATACCTTAACAAAGCATTCTTAGACATAGACAGAAGTTTTAAAACAACGTAATATATATTATATCATTTAAAAATAGCTTCTAGTTGAAACAGGCGAAGTAATACACTGTAAACATTAGTTGGTAAAATTTATAAATCATGTTTGAAGTTTTTACAAATACACCTGGTTGGTTAATCCTACCTTCCCACATAATTGCAAAACACTTAAAAGTTTTCAAAACGTAGTTAACAGATTATAAAGATTTGCCATATATTGTTTCTAACATATATTGTTTAAATTAGGTACCTTAAACAAATCAACAAAGTTTGATTAAATTCTTACACTTCAACATTTTATGTACACTATGAACAAATTCCCTTCAGTCATTCAAACATTTAAAAACATACAAATGTGTCAAATGTTTAAACAAGCTAAAAATGTGTTGGTAAATATCTTAAATATGTTTGGAAATTTTTAAATCCATAAACATACCATGGCCATACCAGGCCATTGCATTATCGGCTAAAGATTAAAATGTTTTCAGTCATGCCATTATTTACCATGCCTTTACCATTTTCTGTGCAGTTAACAATATATATATATATATATATATATATAATTTAAAATGTTTTTGTAAAAACTATTTTCACGTCATATATATATATATATATATATATATATATATATATATATATATATATATATATATATATATATATATATATATATATACCAATTTTTATTTTCCCTTATTTCAATTGAGTGACTCTTGGCTAATACATTCTTTCACATATGGGTTGTTTGTAGTGTGTTCAAACTTACAAATTTGTTTAGGAACTTTACCAAACAGTTTTACCTTGTAATCTTTCAATTTGTTGAACTTTTCGGTGTTTTTCGTTGAAGTATGCTAGACAAAGTGAAGGTTTGTTTGCACAGTCTTCGCACATAGTGTACACTTTTGTAACCTTATTGTCTGCCTCCCTGCTGCTCATTACTTTCCTAAGTTTCTCATAACTTCCACAACACTTCCTTCGCTTTTGGGGACTCCTTCAACCAAAGTGTGAATTCGCTTGGGAGTTCGAGGCCTTTCCAACTGTGTTTCTCCTGCAACTAAACTTTTTGCAAGCATCTCCTTAAATTGAAGGTAATGTATGTTACCGCCTGCGACACCCTTTTCAGTCTTGAAAAGAAGCCAAGCATTTGTTGCTGATGCACCCACCGAAAAGTAATTCAAATGCTACTTTTTGTACCACTTTCGGGTCTTCCTAAGAACAAAGTAGAAGGACGACATTTGATCGCTGAAATCAACACCTTTTTTAGCTGCGTTGTTACCTAAAACACACTGTTGTTTGGTAACCGCAAAATTTTTCCTAACTTTCCCAGTCTTTACCAGCGACAAATCATGGTTATCAATGGTTGTTAGCATTAGAACATTTTTTCTGTCTCTCCGCTTGATAACTTTCACACCATCCTTTTCTTTACCGATAAGGGATCCGACTTTCAGTTTTGGCACTGTAACAGATTTCGGAAGCCCCTTCCTGTTTGCCCTAACTGTGCCACAGTATTTCGTCTTTTTGGATTGCAGATATTTTGCTGTTTCAATACTTGAATAGAAATTATCTGCATAGAGAGTTCTTCCCTCTTACAACAATGAGCTGCGTTGGTCAGAAAATGTGTGTGATTCACCCAGGGTTCTGTCCTCTGTTCCACAATTGATTTTGAAATTATAAATATAACCCTCATCAGTGCAAAGCTTGTACACATTTACACCATACTTGTGTCATATACTTGTGATATACTGCCTGAAAAATAGGCGACCTCTCCACGGAATCATACTTTCGTCAATCACAAGCTTTTCTCCTACTTTCAAATATTTCAAAAAGTTTGGTATTACAATACTTATTAAATCTCTAAGCTTATAAAGCCGGTTGTTAGTGTCACTGGTGTAGTTGTCACAAAAATGAACGCAATTTAGAATTTCAAGAAAGCGAGCTCGACACATGAGTGTTGTCACAAATTTGTTGTGATAGAAAGTGTCTTTTGACCATGGTTTCCTCATGTCTGGGGTAGGATTAATTCCAAACCATACAATTGTGGCTAAGAATTTTTTCAGCTCTTCAACTGTCATATCAGTCCATTCTTCATTCTTGCATTTGGTTTCAGGTTTGCATAATCCAAAATTTGATGGGCGTATATGTTTGTGAATTTCAATATTAATTCAAAAACTTCATCATCAATGAACAAAGCTTAAAAATCTAGAGGAGAATTACAACCGCCTGGTATGTTGCAAACTTAGTGTTTTTAAGAGCACAATAAAGGAAATTTTGGTTCACTTACACAAATTTCCCCCCACTCGCTACAACTTCATTGTTGGGAACTGTTGTTGACAACTCACCATTCATTACCTCTTCGTCCGTGCTTGTTTCGGACGATTCTTCGTGACTGTTCTGGATATCTTCAGGGATGTAATCGTCTCCACTTCCATCACTCACGTCACTTTCCTTGCTGGAAGAAGGATGTTGTAAGGCAATTGCTAAATTAACAAACTTACGAGCGCGAGACAATTTTATCAGCTAATGAACGTGTTTGTACAGAAAACACAGCGACAGACTGGCACAAATGTTGGAAACAAAACCAGTGGAGTGATCTGTTATCCCAAGGAGCAATGCAAGTAGCGTCATGATTAGTGGCGCCGTCTGTTGACGACTTTCATCACTCCAAAGAACGCCGCTTATAGTAGCGCAATCTACATATAACTGCTAACAGCGCAAACAGTTCTTGATTAGTGGCGCGATCTGTCACGGACTTCCAACACTCCAAACAATGTCCCATAAAGTCGCTCAACTTATAAATTATTGACCCAAAGCGAATTTCGTACTGACTCTGTACAGCACTACAGAAAACATCTTGTCTGTAGTGCTGTACGGGACATGTAGGCCCCATACGTACCGACCCCGTATGCACTACAAACCAGATGTTTTCTGTAGTGCTGTATGGGTCATAAAGGCTCCGTACATTTTTTATTTACTACTGAATTCCCCGAGTAAAACTGATATACTCTCTCTTTACTGTGTTTCGTTATCTATTAAATTGTGCCTCCGGCATTAATAGCACTTGCGAGGGGGGAGGGGGTATATCAATGGCTGGAGTTATAGGACTAGAAGATTATGCTGTACGGGACATATTGATCCCGTACAGCACTCAACGTGAGATTATCTAACTTTTGACCCATTAGTTACACTGATTCAGGATTAAATTTGAAATATATTGGAAAATCAGTACACCATTAGTCAAAATTATCAGTTTTACAGTGGAATATACAACGTTACTTCGATATTTTTCAAGAAGAAAAAACAGACATGTATTTGAAAGGCTCACATTTTACAACAGTAAAATTGGCTACTAATTGAAATTTAATATGTATTGTGGAAGGGAAAGGTTAGTTATAGGTATTGTTTCTGTTTACTGCCTTGATAAAGACTGCATTCAGCGTACCCTCCCTGAACTGAAATACTGTACACGCCAATGGTGATAGGGGCAATAAGAAGGCTACAGTTTCCGTATTAATATTTGATTACACGTCGTTGATAGGTTATGCGTTTTGTGGTGATAAAAAAAACAACGGTAGTTGGTAGCGTCGGATATGGAACATGAAATTTTTCCCAAAACTGATTTACTATGGGAAGAGAACTAGGTTTCTTCATCCTCCCCCTCCCTTTCTCTGTCCCTGCCCGTCTTTTTATTGTACACACGCGTACGCATAGCATAATATTTCACTTAGTGTTAGAGTTGTTACGGTAGATGTGTAATTTCAATAACTTAAATATTACAAAAAAATGGCCAATCTTACCCACGATATTCGAAGTCAGCAATGTACTGGAAGTTATAAAACGTAAAATGATTCCCAACTCTGTTGACGTAAACAGCATTTATCCATATCTACAATAAACAATGAAAATAATTCACACAATCTTACCATCATTGTGTACAGAAATCACTTCAATATTATTTTATCCTTGTACCTGATTATAACTTTAAAAAAGAGGGATAACTAGTCTGTTTAAATAACCTAAACTTCTGAGCACCAACAAAGTAAAGTTAATTTACATGACCCTTTTAATTTTAATACATAAAAAAATCTTAGATACTCTGCAGTATAATGAAAACCAAGCACGATGAAATCCTCAACAATATAAGAAGCTACAAATCATTATATACAAAAAAATATTATATTACAAAGTAACGCTAAATTTTTGTAAACTAATTTCTCGTACGGTAACGCAAAGACTAATAGTAAATTCAAATTGAACTAAGAAGTCAAGACAACAAACATTTTAGATACTGATAAATTATGAGGAATTGAACACTTTTGCTGGGGTTTAATCCGTAGACCACCGCTGTCCTGAAAGTCACACTGTTACATGAACATTCTTGAGGGGAAAAACAAACAAAAAGTATTTTTACAATAGTAGATAAGAAATGTACGTTCGAACACAGCAACATTTTTTGTGTCGCAAAATGGACGCAAAGAACTAATTCCCTGATGTGATCGAAATATTGACGTAATTTGTTTGCAATTTCTTATAAAGAGATTTTCACGAAATCACAGTGAAAAAGGATACAAAATTATTACTAAAATTTAATGAATACATGAAATCGTAAATGAGCTAAAAATTTAAAGTAAAAAAATTAAAAATATTTCATTAATGATCTTAATTAATTTTTTTCTTCAAACCTAATATATTATGGAATTTCTTTCCAGGAATTAACTTTTTCATTCCTTTGTAAATAATATTTATAGATCCACTGTTAAAATCATCTAAAACTTTATTATTAAATTTTTGAATATATCTATAAGGTAAAAATATTTTTAAATCTTCTATTTCTAATCACACTCGAGAACCGAATTTAGTGTCTATTAATTTATATTTAGTTATTAAATACAGTTTGTCTATTGCAGGTTCAAAATTTTTTGCAAAATATTTTTGTCCATTTAAAATACTTTCAACATCGATTCCATTTTCTCATGCTTTTATCTTTATATATACATATATATATGTATATATATATATATTTATATATACATATATATGTATATATATAAATATCAATAATAAAAAACAAAAAGTTATTTACTACAATAAGTGAAAGAAAATTATGTTTCACATCATGTAAATCTTAAACAATAATCTCTAGGAATGAAACTGAAAAAAGTTGACAGAGTATTAATATTTAATTAATCAAATTGGTTGGGTTCATATATTGATTTAAATTCACAAAAGCAAATAAATTCTAAAAATAATTTTGAAAATAATTTTTTATAAATTAATGAATAATTCTGTTTTTGGAAACACAATTGAAAATATTATAAATAGGGTGGATATTAGATTATGTACAAATTAAAAAATTGTAGAAACATTTATTACAAACCCAAATTTAAAAAAATAGAACTGTGTTGAGTAGAAATTTGGCTGCAGTTTATATGAATAAAAAAAATTAATAAACCAATACATGTAGTAATGAATATTTTAGATTCAACAAAAACTTAAATGTACGATTTTCATTATAATATAATCAAACCTGAACATAAAGATAATATTGAATTATGTTATACAGATACCGATTCATTTATTTATCATATCAAACCAAATTATTTTTATGAATACACAAAGGAAATAATTCAACATTTTGATACTTCAGATTATGAAAAAGATAATAAATATAACATACCTCAAATAAATAAGAAAGTTATTGGTGAAATGAATGTTGAAAATAATGGTAAATTAATGGAAGAATTTACTGGATTTAAATAAAAAAAAAATGCTTGCTACAAATATTGAAAGTGCTGTTAAGAAAATAGCAAAAGGTATTAAAACTGGTGTAATTAAAAATGAAATAACATTCGATGATTATAAAAACTGTTTATTAAAAATAAGTATTGTATAAAAGTATGAATTTAGTAAGAAGTAATAAACATAATTTGTTTTTTATTGAAACTAGAAAAAGATCATTACGCCCAGGAGATTAGAAAAGGTTTATTCGTGAAAATGGAATTGATACATAACCATGGGGTTATTATAATACTAAGAAGGAGTTTAATCGTATTAGAAAATTTATTAAAAATTAAGAATATTAATATAAAAACATGAAATATTGCTTACAAAATTTCTTCTGTGATCCTCTCACTACTGATATCGCATAGAAAATTTCTTTGACTAATTGATAATAAATTACAAATTGTTGTAGCAACTATTGGTTTATTAAAATTAACTGTATGTTTAATATTAGTATTATCCTTTACAATAGAAGTTTTTCGATGAAAACAATCAATAGCGCAAATTGCTCTTTACGAGATAAATGTATTTGGGTTAAATTGCATTTCGTTATTACGATAAACAGTATCAAATTTAGTTCTTGAATTTCTGAAATCTTTGTAAGCAATATACATTTTATCAGTTAAATTATTTTCTATGTCAAGATTCCAATTATCTTTTTGGAAAGAATTCATTTCTGCAATTTTTAATCGAAACAATTCTAACATTACAATGCTCAAATATTGAACCATTTTTATCTTGTTCTGGATCTTCTTTTCTATTAATTTGAAAACCAACAATTTCATAATCTGGCATATCAAACCGTAGAGAATTAAATTGATCCTTTGCATGAAATTGAAATTTATTTGAAACTGAAGGAACAACTTTTTCAAGACATTGCCAATAATTTAAAGAAATTGAAAGTTCAGGATTTTGGTATGATTTAACTTTAATTTGATCACTATTATTAGGTTCATGTTTATACAACTAAACACAAAATTTCAATTTTATTAATAATAATTTTACCTGCATCTGAAACAGAATCAACAGTTACATTATCTTCTTTATATTTTGGTTGTCTATAAATACAAACATAATCATTACAACCTCGAATAAATGAAATTTGTAACTGTCTTTCCAAAAAATATCATTGCAATCTCTAATAAATCCAAACAATTATTTTAATTTACATGAAAATTCATTATTTTTAACTGCACTAAAAGAAAGGAATTTATCAACTCTGTAACCTTTTTAACCATAGATAGTTGTAAATATGATGATTCTGAAATTTAGTCCAGCAATGTATGCATCATTGTGTAAATTATTCCAGAGTTTTAATACTTTCAACAATATTTCCATGTTTAGAAATTTCTATTTTCTAAAATAAGAATGGGAAGATGTTTTCACGTAAATGAATAGCTAAATCTTTGGCATATTTTTCATTTTTATTTTTCTTAGTTACCTTAAATGTAAAATGATCATAAGCTTCATTTGGATGTGAAAATGAATCACAAACAGGAATTTCAAAATATATTTTCTTATTGTATTTATTAAATTTTTTTGTTTGTTTAGTTTGAGGAAAGTTTGACGTTCATAACTTTCGATTTTTTCTCAATTATTTAAAAAAGTAATATTTATTTATCCAAGAATTATGGCTGTTATCAGAACCTAACAATTTAGTTAAAATTTATCACCTTTCATTCGCAAGACTTTTTCAACTAGATAATCCTAACTAATATTGTAAATGCGAAAGTAACTCTGTCTGTCTGTCTCTGTCTGTCTGTCTCTGTCTGTCTGTCTCGCTTTCACGCCAAAACTACTGAACCGATTTAAACGAAATTTGGTATACAGATAGCCTAGAGCCTGAGGAAGGACATAGGCTACTTTTTAATGCGAAAAAAGGGTTGTAAGGGGTTAAAAGGGGGGATGAAAAGTTGTATAGAACTATCGTCATTGTTGATATTGATATTGTTGACATTCGAATTTTGTTAAAGTTTCACCTGCAAGGGTGTAAAATAATAAAAATAATAGTTTATAGTCAAAAGTAAAATATAAGTTTAACTTGAGAGTTAGCGTTAGCGTATGTGGACCTGGTGTGTGTGTGTGTATATATATATATATATATATATATATATATATATATATATATATATATATATATATATATATCAGGGACAGACACTTAAAGTTGCAGGAGTACATACATTGTGAAATAATTACCCAAAGACACTATTTCACGCATATGAAGTCGCGGGCACAGCTAGTCTTTATCATATTATGTTTTTAATATTTCTTGTTCATAAAACATACCTTCAATGGTTTTGTTTTGTAAGAAATTTCAAATAACTCTGTAGACCAATTAGGTGTATAAATTTTTTTCAAATAAATGTTTAGCTTTAGTTATACGAACTTTACCTCCAGTAGAAAATTTGTGTATAGAAATAATTTTATTACTATGAAAATTGCCAAAATTTAGAGGTTGCATTATTTTTAATTACATTTACGGGTTTAATTCCGATTGTTCTGTGAATATAATTACTGTCATAACTTATTAATTTTGGTAATATTTCTATCCATTTGTAAGTTCCTTGCACAGTAAAGCCTTTTCCACGTTTTTTCCTCTTCAAAGTTGTATTAATCTTTCAACAAAACTAGCTTTCTTATCACTAAATGTAGAATAATGTGTAGTATTATTACCATTCATTAATATTTTTAAATATTTTGTTGTATAGTAATTTTCCATTATCTGTTTGTAATGTTTGTTTTTACGAGAATCTAGAATGCTTTTAAATTATTAAATTACATTTTCACCAGATTTATCTTTAATTGGAATTGCCCAAGAAAACTGAAAAAAAAATTACATGAACCACATTTAACATATATTTAAATTCATTCTTAATTTTTAAATACGTTTCAAAGAACCAGAATCCATTTCAACTAAATCTGCTTGCCAAAGATCATCAATTCCAAAAGATAAAACAGTTCTTCTAGGAAAATTTTTTCTCGCAGGTTTATGAATTTCGTTTGCTATTTCTTGTTTAATATTGCCTCCAACAAATGTAGGTTTGTTTAGTACCACAATTACTACAAATAAATTTATTGAATTTTTCCATTTGTAGTTACTTCACATATTATCACTTAGAATATGTTTTTTACATTTGAGACAATATATATTTCAAGCATTTACCCTCATTTATCATAAACATTTTTTAAAATATATATTTCGATTTATTCCTACTAAATAAGAACAAAATTACACTAAGAAATACATAATACGAAATGGAAAACTTCCTTGATATCACAATCAATAAACATACCTACAACAATAAAGAAGTTTGTGTTGTTATAGATCACAAAAATTATCCCTGGTTTACAGCAAAATATATTACAGTAATTTTAGAATATCATCAGACACATGAAGCCATTAAACATATTGATCATGTTGATAAAAAAATTATTAGAAAGTTTTAATACGTCCTATTTGGATGGGTTAAAGGTAACGAAAAAATGGCAATATTTGTCAATGAATCTGGATTACATTATCTTATTTTATCATCTAAAAAAGACGAATCTAAAAAATTTAAAAATTGCTAACTAGTGAAGTTTTCCATCAATATGAACATTTGGAGAATATAAATTACAACAAGAAAAAGAACAACTGGCAATACAGTTACAAGAAGTAAAATAAATTCTTATAAAATTAATTAAAATACATGAACAGAAGTAAAAAAAAACGATAACAATGATTTTAAATATATGACTACTACAAATTCGCAGTACGAAGAATATTTTTATACAATTGGAGGTACAAAAAAGTATAAAACATGTAATACGATAAACATCCCAATGGTAAATTTGAATGTTGTTGCTGTAAATATTGTGTAAATTATCGCATTGTAGAAGAACATTTAAAATTTGCTTTTAAAACATACGGAATAGTAAAAGATAAAGAATTATGTGATATAAATATAATTAAATATAAAAAAATTACTTAAACATTTTTAACTACGCAGTAAGCCATGTATTTTTAAATTAGGTATGACAAAATTATGATGATATACAAGAAGAAATATTTCACAAAAACATGAAACATGAAAAATAACCCCCAGAAATAACAACAAAAGCTTGAAACATTAACAGATGTGTTAAATTAACTTAATACAAACATAAAATTAAGAATAAATTATTTTTTGAACAGCCAATTGAACCATTTGAACAACCATTTGAACTGTTTGAACTTTCTTTTTTTTTATTATATATTTTTTAATCTACATAAAGGTAACAGAAAAACAATCTTAAAATAATTTACGAAGATGACAACAGTTAATTGAAAAATAGAAATAATGTAAAAACAACGCAAAGAAACTCATGAAAAAATAAAAACAAGTAGAACCAACGACTGATGAAATTGATATTTTAGGTCAAAATTAGACAAAGTTACATATGAGAATAAGAATTTAACCAAAGAAATTGTTTCAGTTGCTGTAAAAAATTTAAATTATCATCGAACACCAGGATATTTTGATTCTAGTAGTGCTGCATTTAAAAATTATAACTAAACATATAAACGTGTACGGAATAGTATTAAACATCTTGATAATGCATTTCAAGATTTAACATCAGGTGATGAATTTTCAGAAGATGAATCTCAAGAAACATCAAGAACAAAACCACTAAAATATTCTAATATTAATCTCGGTAAAGCTATTTCTCAAAGGTTTAATGTTATTATTGAAAAATATGGTTTACGTGGTGAAGGTCATAATGTATATACTGAAAATAAAGTTTTTATTCATGATGATGACCTAATTATTAATGAATGATAAAGAATATGAATTAACAGAAGGATTTTCAAATTTGTTGACAAAGAATTTAAAAAATTGAACTTGTAGATAAATTTACTGATGAAGATTATGCAAATTATACAAAAATTGTTTTATCAACAAATGTTGTATATCAAGAGTATAATTCAAAGAAACAAATAAATTCAAATATGTGTTCGAAATATTTGAACATAATTAACCCAATTTATGAAAAAAATATTTAAAAATCATATTTATAATCAGCGCTAAATACACGACAAAATTAAATTTTGACAAGATCACGGATACCTGGAAGAGGTTATAAAAAATATAATTATCTTCCAAAAGAAAATATTTTGATGGTAGATGTTAGAAAACGTATTGATCGACTGTTAGTTATATATGGTGAAGGAGATGCTTAAAAATAACTATTATAGTGAAATAGTGGGAATAATGGATATGTTAGTAAATGACTTTAGATATTTTGTTGTAAATATTCCTAAAGTAACTCCATATTCTTCTTTCTGGTAATCAGAACGTCATAGAAAATGTTTTTTTAAATTATATAACTAATTCTTTACCTTTTGAATTACATGCTCCAGGATATCACTTTTTAGGTCGAGGAACTAAACTCAAAGAAAGAAGCTTTAATGGAACATGATTTAGCTTTTCATCACCATAAAAGTTTATATGAAAGACATGTGGCTGATAAGGAACTAGAAAATAAATCTTTTAAAAGAGTTTTTGCTCCAGATGCAAATCTTAGTGAATGAATGTGAGCTGGTATTACTGGACCTGCTATACATGTTAAACTAAAACATGGTTAGGGAATAAAAATAAAATATTAATAATTTTTCTACTTATAATATTATTTGCTTTTTTCTTTATAAATTTATTTTTATGTAAATTAAGGTTAAAAATATTGTTTTTCAACTGTCTTCTGATGAGAATTTAAAAACAGATTTTTTTGACAAAAGAACAACGTGATAGAAAAAAAATAAAAAATAAGAAGATAGTAAAGGAATGAGTCTTACTATTTCTATTGGCCTACTACAACTGAAAAATTATTGAGAGAAGTGAAGTCTAATAATGGTTTAAGAGTTCATAAAGGTGGATTTTTACCATTAATTTTTGCTGCATTAGGTGCTCTCGGTGCATTAGCTGGTGGTGCATCATCTATTGCTAATTCTATAATTAATGCTAAGAAGCAAAATCAAGAATTAGCACAACAAAGGCATAATTCGGAAATGGAAAAAACAAGCACCAGCTAAAGAAGGCTTTGGACTGCATCCAGGTTAAGATGTAAAAAAAAAAAATCAATGAATAATAAATAATTCCTCTTGATACATTTAATATTGAAAAACTTAAAAAATTATTGACAGTGAAACATTTTCGTGGTGTATTAATGATTGACGAAAAATCCAAAACTCCACTTAAGGAGGATGCATTATAGTTAATTTAGATGTTTCCATAAATTCTGGAACACATTGGGTTCGTTAATTGGAAAAAAAAAATTATGTATTTATTTATTGGTTCTGTTCTTTTGGAGTAATCCACAACTTAAATTAGTTGAATATCGTAGTGGTAATATAATTAATAATGATAATATAATACAACATTTTGGTTATGTTATTTGTGGTAATTTATGAATTATAGTACTGGACCATTCGTCTCGTATTTTTAAATTTCCAGAAAAAATTTCTTAATTAATAAGTAATTGATATCTTTGGAAATTCAATAACAAAATTTTGGACTAAAGAAAAATTATGTAATTAGACTCTAAATACACTAATATTCCAAAAATTGGTAATTCTGTAACACTTCCTCGGTTCAATGCTTTAATAACAACTCAAATTGGAAATAAGCAATAATTGGATTAAGTTTTTCTTCTATACTTAGAACAAGATAATAACATATATTTGATGATAAAAGATTAAGTAATGGATCTAATCCAATTACACCTATTAATGCAGTTAATTTATAATATTATCGAAGTAATATAATTAACATTACTACGTTAGTTGGAAAATACAGTGAAAAAGATAAAATAGCTTACTTGGGAAATAATCAAACTGAATACAATTTTGTGCTAGGTGTAACTGTAAATTAATTAATAACCAAATAGAAGGGTTAGAAACAAATTACTGAACTATGTCGTACAACTATTTACTCTAAAACTGGACATCTAAAATATGAAAAAACTTATTTGTTCAAACTATTTTCTGATAAAGAAGATGATGATTTTTTTAAAAAAATTCCAAAGAAATGTAATATTGCAAATGGAACATTAATGATTATTAATATTATTATGGTTTACAAATATATTTAGATTTTAAAAAAACTTTTATCTTATTGCGATATTTACCTTTGTTTAATTTCCTTGTCATATATACAGTAATAAAACCATAAACTTTGTTCTAACACTTAAAACATTCTCCTCTAAATTTTTCAAATTATATAGGCCTATCACCTCCGACAAAACCACGATGAACATGTTTAAGATTTGTATGATCTTGTCGAAATACACTTAGAAAGTTGGCATTGTCTCTTATTAGTTGTTTCGGTACGTTTGAGTACGTTTGTTCCAAATAAAAACAATCAATAATTTTGTGTCCTTCCCGAATAAAATAATATCTTATATCTTGATTATCCAAAATAACATCATCAAAAATCACAACAGAATTGTAACAACATTGATAAACATCATCCATTTCTTCATTTGAAGAGAAAGAGTAGGTGAGCATCTCCCAGTACCGTACACATAAGCATTTCAATAAACGTGGAGAATGCAAATTATATAGTCAAACAATCAACACCACTAGGAGGTAGGTAGACATTTTTTCTACCAATAACCACTAAGAGAAAAAAAATTTAAGACTTAGCACTTAAGAAATAATAAATTGAAAACATTTCAGTATGCAGCATCACTGAAAAATTCCTCCCAGTATTGGACATAGAAAATATTAGTTAAATTTTACCCTAATAAAAGCTTTTTATCACCTATGTATAAGTTTTTCTAAATGTGAAACCATACCCAATCTTACTAGAGTCTTTCGCAAAAACAAATTACTTGAGAAATTGATGTCGTTTTATAATGTAATAACCAAAGACACTAAAAACATCGTTATAAAAAGAACACTACTGAAACTGAAATATTATGAACACCAAATAATTGCCAAATCATACTAAACAATTCAGGTTATCTGACAATGGTCTCACATAAAAATCTATATTTTCGGAAGCTATGCATTCCACATGTGCCCACCCTGCGCATTTCATGCACTGTACCCATGGTTCATCACTTGTTTCTAGACAAATTACACACTCTGTTAGATTTCCATCATTAGTCGGTTGTTATAGTTAATCTTTCCTGAACTTTGCCACAATCAGTCATCGACTTCTTCATTAGTGGCTGCTACATTTGCCGTTGCTCTTTCTCCAATTTTAGATCTTATTCTAGGTTTCCCAGTAGCCTTAAATTTCTGGCTTGTGTTGAGCCTACCACATTCATCATTCTTAATAGCATTTTTCTGTCTTCTTTCTTGTGCCTACGCTTCCTTTTATTTTGCCTAGTATATCTTATCTTGAAGTCTGTATTTGTAGGGAGATGATGTCAAAACTTCACTCCTCTTACTTCTTCGTTTACGATTAACAGTCTTGCTTATGCAGCTTCAGAAGTAGGTGAGATTTTCGCAACAATTCTATCTATTCTTGTGGTTGTTGGTGTAGATGGCATGGATGGAGAACTGTGCATGGATGTAGGCCTTGGGGCTGTTGAGTCTGATGAAGAGGAAGGTACAAAAACCTGACTATTGAATGCTTCACAATCTTCAGCTCTGGGGTTTGCAATGTGTCCTGAAGCAAGGAAGTCCAAATCTGTGAAAATATTTCTGTTCAAAGGGTGAAGCCCCATGCAGCTGAACGCAGAACGAGCCAGTTCCATTCTACAGATAGCAGTGTATGCAGTAGTCATTATTTGATAGCGATTTTTAGGGGTGGTATTTCTTCCACCAGGTGCTCCATGCTGCGCTATAAGCTAACTTGAAAGGCCTCTTGACAGCGACGTCTAAAGGTTGTAGGTTATGCGTAGTGTGGGGAGGTAAACTAAGCATATGAACATAGTTATCCCGGGCGAACAAAATTACTCCCACTTCTTAGTTAGAGCTGTGGCCATCTAGAATTAGGAGAGCTGAACTTTCCATCGTGGGTTGTACTTGTTGAACAAATGTCTGTAGCCAATTCAGAAAACCAGATGCTGTTATCAAACCACTTTCCTTTGCAATGAAAATACTGACAGGTGGAGCATCCTTCTTCAGCTCATCGTCAAGTCTCTTTATGGGAAAATAAAAAGTTGGGGGACAAACATATTCCAAGCTGCATTGATAGACAACAATAGTGACATTTCGCTCTCTCTCACCAGAATATATTTTACTAACTTGTTTCTTGCCCTTTTGTGAAATGACTTTGAGTGAGTTATCATGAACTACAGATACCCCAGTTTCGTCACAATTAAAAATTCTAGATGGCTGAAAGTTGTATTTTGTGGAAATCTCTTCAAGTTTGGAAAAAAATAAATCAACCTGTGCTTCGTTGAAACTTGTATCGCTTTGGATACTTGTAGATCTGGGCGTCTCAAAAGAAAGGTCAGGTTGTCTGCTCATGAACTGGTAGTAGAATTTTTTACCATCTCCTTTTAATTATTTGTTAAATTGATGAGAAATGCTCAAATGCTCAGCCAATTAATGGGCAAGTGTCAAAATTTCTTTCCTGCTTGACATAAAATGGTTATCCAAGTCTTTGACATATTCTACTAACTCAGATTCGAGTTCTTCAGAAATGGTTTTCTGAAATCTTCCCATTTGAGGTGTTGTTTCCACTGCTTTTCCTGCTTTAATGTCTTTTACTCCATGACCTAAAGTACTTTTTGGAACATTGAGACTGCAAGCTGCCTCTCAAATTATATATTTTCCTTCCATTACGTATTCTAAGGCGCATTTCCTGTCATTATCATCCCATTTTCTTTTCTTCTTTTTTCCCCATGTCAATTGCAATATCTGGAAAGAAAAGAAAATTCCGTTAATTTTTTTAAATCGTAGAATTCCCTTTCCTGTTCAATACTGGGGGAAACCATACTGTCTGGTACTGGGAAACTAACATGTAATAACAAAGGGTTTTGTATTAAAACTACACATTGATAAAAGCCGAAACTACTTTCAGGTTGCATCGTCTACTTAATGGGTAATGCAATACACATAAATAATTGCAAGTCTGCTTACCTATATTGACAGTATAACAGCTGAAAAATAGGTTACAGCACCTACTAAAACAATATTTTACACTTCATGGCATGTAACTTCCTCTACAACAAACGCATGCTCGTTGAGACTGAACAAGTAATGCACTCTGTTGATAGTTTTGTGTGTCTACCTGTAAACTTCTGCTATCTAGCAGAGAACGTGATAACTAGCTTTGTTTGGTACTGGGGGCTGTCCGATATTGGGAGACGTTCCCCTATGCTACTGGTTGTTTAATTATTTTTATTACTGCATCATAACCTTCTTTTAAAGCAATATATTTTGGTTGATTTCAACTTCTTGAGCAAACATATAAAGTACCAAAATTTAACCATCCTGGGGAATATATAAAATTTTCAATCAATAAAGTTTTTTTTGTCACAGTTGAAGGTCCTACAATTCAACATCTAGTGCAATTTGGTAATAATTCTCAGTGATATTATTTTGAATTTATATTGTCTGGTATTCTTATTTTTATATCTAATTAATTTTTAGCCTTAGCAATCATGTTATTCATAGTAAAGATGTTTTATAATAAATGAATGAAGTATTTAAGTTGCCTGGTAACAAACCAATGTAAAGTAAATTACTTCATTATCCTTTAGTAACACAAGAACACTCAGTGGGTGTAATTCCCTTATACGCAACCTATTTGACACCTAATTGCACAGGAAAATGATACGTTATATTTTATTGATGGAGTGGAAAAAGATGGAAATTTGTCAATATGTCAATATAATGTAGATGGTCTTGAGAAAGTTATAAAAAACAATCCCCCATTTAACAAGATACCTTCTGCTGAGAAAAAAAATTCCATCGAATCAAACAAAATAAGGAATAGAGTAAAAGTAAAATATGTTTTTGATCTGCTGTTCAATAAGGAAGATTCAATTGGTAAAATTTAAGGTTTTACAAGTTTTAGAAAAAAAATACATTTTGCTTACTCCTTTTAAAACATTAAATACTCACTGTTATTTGGCAAATGGAATTATTTCAAAACACAATGAATTTACACATAGGTAAACTAGTATTATTGCTTCATTTAAGCCCAGTGTATCTTTTGGCGAAACCATTTATTACGAACTTAGTTATCCATTCTTTTTTTACAATATTCACAAACAAGTAGAAAAATATTGTTTTAGATATAAGAGATGAGACTGGAAAATTAAGTGATTTTGATTCATCTGAAATAGCCGTAATATCAGAAATGTGACTGCAGTTATAATAATGTAATTTAAAAAGTATCAGGTTGAGAATTTAAAAAAAAGTATTTTATTTTTATTTAACCCAAATGTGCCTAAGAATTTTTTTAAATTTTGAATTTTTTGCATATTTGTTAAGTTTATGCTTTGAAAAAACGCAAAAAAATTCCTACCAATCTGTATTTTGTTTCAGTTAGTCATAAAGTGGTGTCCTTTTAAAAAGACACTAGGCACTAGGGGGGTATAAATAATACATTAAGTTAAACACTTGATTTAATTCCAGTATTTTTTATGAAATCATTCTCAAAGAATGACAACCAATTAAAACCTGATAACATAATCAAATTACCCACTATAAATAGCTGTGATTACAAATTATCTTGAAACAAAACAGCAGCGACAGAAGTATGCATTTGACAATATTTGACAAGTTTTCATTGATGAAACTATCGCTCTGCATGTCATTACACTTGGTAAGCTTTAGCATTTTATAGTGAAAAACTAAGTAATGTTTTCCTACTTTGTATGATAACGTGCAAAACAGTCAATATGCAATGCAACTTCGCTCTTAGTTTTCTTCGTCTGCACTTTCTTCTGGCAAAATCTGCACCTGGTTTGCTTTCCATGTGATGCAACTAAATGATCAAGCCTGTCGAAACGTGAATCAACATTTTCCAAGCTATATGGGCGACTTCTCTTCCTACTGGGTTCTCTCAGGCTTGCTTGTAACGGGGACAACACTATCCTTCTTCGGAATGTCAACTGGTCTAGTGTTCCTCCTTGTAGCTTGTGTAGTTGCCATAAATTCTGTATAGCATCAAACGTATGGCTGACAAGTGAGGAATACCACTTTTTACCCCTAATCGCAACACGGTAAAGGCTGGTATATTGATCGATGCGATCAACGCCACCCATGCCTTTGTTGTATTTGTTGATCAAATTTGGTTGATTGACAATTACTCGTTTCTTTGCCTTTTGTGAGAAACGTGACACATTGTGAAGAGGTTCTATGGATGCAGCTTGAAGATCACTACAGATTTGTCGTGTGTTACTCTGGATACATAGGCACCACGTTTTTTTTCCTTCTTTATAACTGCTTTTGAAGGAAATGGGCATTTTGAACGTCTGTTCTCGCGTATTGTACCTGTGCCTTTCAATCTTAGGTTTGTGAGCTCCATGAGCAGAGGCACAATTGTGAAATAGCTATCAAAGTAAACATGGTATGGGAAGTTGCCAAGTGACAAAAGAATGGCTGTATACTCTAAAAAACAGCTGGTCCTACACCAAACCTCTTATACTTGTCATTTCTTTTACCTTTCGCTCCTTGATATGGTTCCATCCAAACAACATATTCTTTGTCTGTTGCGCCAACTCAATGTTTGTAGCCATACCCGATAGGTTTTCCCATTGTAAATTGTTTACAACCATGACGGCCATAGTATTGTACAATGACTTCATTTACACAATGATTTTCAGCATGTGGAGCAAATTTTTGAAGCCTTTCATTTATCATGTTATACAAAGGACGTACTTTAGCAAACCGATCAGCATCATCCAGATTCTCACTGTCTCAGCAGTGTATATTTGTCATAATAAATTCAAATCTATCCTGTGACAATGAACTCACAACAAGTTAATTGTAACTGACTTTACAGCCTTCCCAGAACATCCTCCTCCTTGAAACAGACACATAACCATTCAGCAAAAGAATACAGTGCCTATAAAACACTTCATTTCATTGCAACTGACATCACCAGTTTTGTTTTTCCTCGCAGCATAACGATTGGTTTGTTCAACAAGCATATAAATAACACCTGACTCTATAAACTGTTCAAATATTTCAAGCGGCGTTTGCTCATTACTAACACCTAACTGTAAAGGCCACTGTTAAGTATTTTTACTGACTAAACAACCTTTTACCCAATTGAATTCTTCATGAGAAACTGATGAACTTTGTTTTTGGTGTTCTTGAATCCCCTATAACATATAAAACAACAGTTGTTTCTAAATAACTGGAAAATTATATAAATAATTGTCATTCTGATACATAGATTGTTTGGATATATATTTTTTACATGCGAGCAAAATATAAATAAATGACAGAGCAATCCTAATTGGTATGCTTACATAGATAGTTTGGATACATTTTTACATGTAAACTAAAAAAGAATAAATAAATAACAGAGCTAACCCAGTTCATATGTTTGTTCTAAGGTGAACGTCATAAATAAAATCAAATAATAATGCTAATAAAACTAAATTGAGACATTATAAAGTTCAAAACTGTATAGTATTTTGCTTACGAAACCATGTTAGACAAGTCAGATATAAATAAAGAGATAACCGTATGTGTGCCTACTGTCCTTTTGCAAGGACACCAATTTTTACACCATTAAATATACCTAACCTAAAAGTTTTTCCTCAATGTAAAATGTCAGGCAACAAGATATATATTATATCATTACATTGTAATGAATAAAGGTAACAAAGGTAATGAATAAGCCGAAATAAACTCACCTTTCTAGGGTAAGGTCAGGATTATCGTACATCATATTGTTGACCAAAGATTTCTGTTAAAATGGCCGAAATGTTCAATGTCCCTTGTGACTTACAACACATCTGGTGGTAGTGTCTTGAAGCAGTGAATTCAAAATGGCGGTTGGTGTGTAGTACAGAGAGAGATATTTGAATGTTTACTTACTGTCCTTATAGATGGACACCAGACATGTCTGGGTTTTTTAAAGTAAATAAATATGTATAATATTTCTATAGAAAGTACAATGAAAGTCTTAGAAAAAGAATCGATTAATTTAATATATCGACTTCGGAAATGTGTATATAAACGTTTAATTAGATTGTATTGTACAATTCAAACATATTTACAAAGTTTTATTATTTTTTTAAATTATTAAATGGAACAAGTGTTCGAAATTTTAGAAAGTTATTATTTTGATTATAAATTTCATTTTGTTAACTGTTTTGTTCGGAAAGAAAAAGTTTATTTCATTACCATTACAGCTGTTGATAAAAGAGATATGAAATCTAAAATCTGAGAAAATTTGAAATTTCAATCATTTGATGCAGATTTTTGTAGGTTTTGTGTTTTAAATGCAAACGAAAATTTTCAAGAATTTGAAATAGAATTTCACTGTAGAAATAGTCATTGGATGCTTAAATTTATTGGAGCTTAAAAATTAAATTTTTCTTATAAATATTTTTTTTCTTTTTAAATAAAAATTAGTCTGGTTCTAGCATTCTTTTATTCAGAACATGTGAAATTCTAAGCTTGGGTCCCAGAGGTGGCTGGGCCCCAAGGATTTAACCCCTGCTTCCCCTCCCTCTCGGCGGGCCTGACTGTTGCAGGTTAGCTCTACAGCAGAACAGTTGTACAGGCGGTTCGGGATAAAGTGAACGCTCAGAAAAGCTCTACTACAGTTCTATTTTCAGCCATTTCGTATCTTTCCGCGCGTAACGGCTAACGACGGGAAATGTCTAACCTCTATGGACACGTCACTTGATGTTTGCGCGTGTGAAACAAATTGTGCGGTCAGTATAAATCGATACAGTTTGATAAAAATATTATTAATTATATAAAATATATTTTATGTCAATTTCGGTTGCTTTTATGACGGTTTGTTGAATTTAAACAAGAAAACACACGGAATTATATTGTGTAATTTCGCTGCCAACCATACAAGCAGTAATGCAACTATAGTTAATGTTGTATTATATACAATAACAACTAGTTACATTTTTCAAAGGGTAAATATTTAGTGCTCAGTTTATCCCGAATGACCCATAGTGCTGTGGTGCGTTTGCAGTTATTAGACAGACGAACAGGTATGACTACTACAGGAAATAGTGAAAGACTTGTGGGAATTGAACATTTTAATAGAGCAGTCGCTTATGTTACACGAGGGCTCTTCTTTTCTACAAACGAGACAAATATTTCTTTACTGTAGGCTTAGAAGAAGGATTTTAGATGATGTAAATATTGTTGTACAGAATTTTTAATTATAACTAGAGAAGTGTCGTAGTATTATAGTTGAATACTTTATAAGGTTTGTAATAAAACTACAAATTTAAATATTTTATTGTATACCTCCATCATGATAAAAACTGATGCGCAAAAGATGGTGGAATATGTAACATGGGTGTTATAGATGGAGGAATTTGATATTATTTTTATACAGTATATTACATTTTCAGTTGCTAGTCGTGCAAAATTAAGTTTACTATTATTAATTAAAAATTATTTTCATTATGGTAACTTGGAAAATGGCTGCTGATATAAAATCGGTGAAGGCATGTATAGAAAAACTAGGTACTAGTATAATCACCGGCGTCATTTCAGGTTATTCTGGGGGGGGGGGGGGCAAGATATTTTTTCGGTGACAGTGACTTAGTTGCAGCTTTTTTTACTAAGTAAGCATGAATAAATTAGAAACAACAATGTAACAAAACATAGAAATATATATATTTTTACATGTAAAATTCTAAATCTAGGGGGGGGGGTGCATTTGCCCCCTTGCCCATCTCACTAAATGACGCCCCTGAGTACAGTAGTATACATTTGAACATTCGAACGTAATGACTTTTAAAATTCAAAATTGAAATAAATATCCAAATGTATTGTAAAATCACTCAATATTTACATAATTTCACATTCAACTAATGCCAATAAATTTGAAAAAATTAAATTAATAAATAAAAAATAAATATATAAAGGTGAAATACAAAATCGGTGAAAGAATTAAAACAGTGAGACGTCTATTCTTTTTTTTATAGAAAATTGAAAAAGTAATAATGCTGTATCAATTAATATTTTTAATGAAATGGTTGTAAACTATGCGAAAAAATCGGCTTTAATTGATATATATTATTTTTACATTTGTTATTTATAATATTTAATTATTAAGTGGAAACAAAAGGTAACAACAAACGCAATATCTTATCGACGCGAAATTCAAGCAACTCTTTTCAAAATGTTTGAAATGAACTTACATTAAAAATTTATTTTTAAAATTCCGTGAGAGTAACAAATTAAATGTGAAAAATTGAAATACTATCCAACATGCGAACAAAAACTCTTAAATAAAAGAACACGAAAATAATAGTATGATTAAATGTGAAAATGTAATTTTGAATAAAAACAAAAAAATATAAAAAGTCATGACAATGTTGAATTCATAAAATAATTATGCCATTAGACGAAAGAAATCATTCTGAAAATAATTCAAAAGTTAAACAAAAAAATAATCAAAAAAATGAACATGAAAAAAGTAAGGTAAAATAAATTTACGGAATAGAATACAGTCAAATATACAAAAAATGACGAAAGAAGTAAAAAACATATAGAAGTAGCAAATTAAATAATCTAAATTGAATATGAATATGATGATAATGAAATATATGAAAAATAAATACCATTTGAAAGAAGATAAAAACTAATTGAATAATTTCAAAATATGGTATAATATATTTAGCTGCATTTCTTAATGATTTAAAAAAAAATATTATAAATAAATTAAGAGAACAACTAGACAGAAATAGATATAAAAGTAAATTTAGAATTTTTTGCTTAATACAAAAGACGACCAAACAATGATGAAAAATACCAAAATACAGCATTTAAATCTAAAAATTAAATTATTTTAAAAACATATCATTTAGAAGAACATCATGATAGAAGAAAACATGAAATTTTAGCTGGATTGCATGAATTTAAAGCAAATGGATCCAATTGGATACTAAACGAAATACTGCGGTTAGAATTAAGAATAAATAAATACAATCTACTAAATTTATCGTATTATGTTGACCTTGCAGAAAAATTTTAAGGTTAACAAGCAGTTATAAACGTTAAAATTTATGAACAAAAAATTTAATTTTGTCAATTTTATCCACGATTCATCCCACAAAACAATATCAAAAAAGAGTAAACAAATACAAGCAATACGAACATTCATTTAATGATTTACTTAGTGATTTGGAATTACCAATGAAATAAGTTAAAATTCAACAATTATAAAAAATAACTATTATTTCAGTTAATTCATGTGTGTATGAAGAAAATGGAAAAAAATGGAAGAACTTGAAAATAAATATTAACCATTAACTATTACGAAAAATTAAACTGACAAACATATTTATCATACATTAAAATTGAAAATAATGATATTAATTTTGGACAAAAATATTTCTCAACTTGTTGGTTTATGACTGTCAAAAAATCATAGGAATATATATTTGTTATAGATGTATACAACATTTTTATTGTGAAGATAAATTAAATAATCTTGAACATGATTGTAAAAATCACATTTCAGTTAGAGTAGAATTACTAAATGAAGAACATAATATAAAAAATTTAAAATTACCATTATTCTTTAAAATTACCATTTACAATGTATGCTGATTTTGATCTATATTAAAAAAAGAAGATTGTTCATGCACAAAGAATTATCAAAAACATGAAGCAATACTTTTTGTTATTATATAAAATGTAAAAACAATGATTGCAAACCCCCAGTATATTACAAAGGAATAGATCCTTAACAGTAGTTGTGAAAACTTTAATCGAAGAATAAAAAACATTTTAAAAATTTACATTACTGTAATACCAATAATTTTACTAACAAATTAAGAACGACAAAAAATATATATTTGGCAGCAACGAATTGTCATATTTGTGAAAAATTATTATATACTACTAAAGAAGGCGAAATAGTAAAAATTTAGCTGTGGATCACGACCATTTAAATGGTAAATATCGTGTGCAACACACACAATTCGTTACGGTATGGAAATCCAAATTTAGTTCCCGTATCTATATAAATAATTTATATGGAATTTATGCATATTTATTTATAAAAGATTTCAGAAAATTTAAAAATTTAAATAGAACAAACTTAATACCAAATAGTGAAGGAAAATATATTTCATTTGTGCTGAATTTTTGTATAATTTACAAAAAGTTCATTAATTTTTTTTAAAACATGGATTTCTGTTTTTAAATTTTGGATAAAAATTAATCTCTAATACTTTAATTCTTTCATAGATTTTGTGTTTCACAAATAATTTTGGTAATTTTTTGCAAATTTTTCACTAGAAGTTGAATGTGAAACTATGTAAAAATTTAATGATTTTCCTATATTTTTAATTTTTTTTTTCATTTTGAATAATAAAAATTACGGTGTTCGATCGTATAAATATAAACTTCTTATCAGTTAAATAAGCTGTCTGAATAATGTTGATGACAATTACAAGATTATTAAAGCAATTTAACTGTAAATAATCAAATAAGTATTGTAAATAATCAGATTAGTACTATGAATAGCTAGATTAGTAGTAAAGTAAATTATAGATAAAAAATACACAGCGTCAGTAAAATGGTTAACAGGAAAGTTGAGAGTGTACACACTGGGACAGACAATGTAAATGGAAATGTGTACAGGTAAATGGAAAATGTAAACGAAAATGTTGTCAGAAAAATGTGTAACATTAATGATATGTCGAATCAGGGGAAATAATTGCTCGGATGAAATAATGGCGAGAGTTTCTCCAGCGTAGAAAAGTTGACACAATGCTATTAGTGCAGACGAGTATTCCCAAGTGCGGAGGCAGAAGAAGATGGCGACGATAAGGGAGATATCACAGCCACCATAACACTGTCACTACCTGTGTGTACCAAGCATCCCGTCAGAGCTGTTTACAGTTATCCAGGGGTTACAGTCAATCCCGCTTCCTTCGATGATGAGACCCACTTGGCGGGAAAACAGGCTCGAGGTCGTCGTTACCCTGAATGACTGGATGAATGGACAGTGGACCTACTATCTGGCAGCTGTACTCAAAAGTCCAGCACTGAGCATAATGCAGTTACTACCCGAGAGACACCGACTGAGTACTCCATTCTAGTATCAGTTCTGGAGCTGCACTTCAGTGACGGGTACTGTGACATGCCGAACACACCCAGCTGTAGAGCCGCACACAGCCACCAGGAGAATCTCTGCTAGTGCTGTGGCATAACATCCTACGGCTGGCCCACACGTCTCTAAAGGGGATTCATTCCAGAGGAGGACCGCGATATCATCGCAGTCGGATTTTTCATCGATGCCATTGCCAATGCAGAAATGTGGCAAGTGTTATGACTGGCTGATCAGCACACCATGCAGAATATATCCTGGCCCTAACATTAGAGGCGGAGTCAGCGAGGCTGGAGCCTGAGTACGAATGTAACATACATAAGAAGGTGCTCAAGAGTATAGACAGCTCAATAAATGAACTTATATAACTAGTTCATGCAGACAAGTATCGCAACCAGCTAACCATACATTGAGAGTGTTGGCCTTGTGGATGGTCGGGGCATGCGATAATCCGTCACTGTCCTCTAAAGCAGCGGCAATGGGGTAGCAGGTATATAGAATTAGGTGAGAGCACAATACCTTCGGGAAACTTGTAAATACCGACCTTGTGGGGAAAAGCTAGGTGATTGCTGAAGGAAGGCCCCAATGTTCCTCAAATACACTCAGTAAAAAAAGGACTCAAACACCATTATGGTAGAGGGGAGCCTAAAATACGTTCCTGGTCAGATGGTTATCGACACAGTGGCAACAGGAAACACAAGGTCTTCACTTAAACGATCGTCGGACCATAGGGATGATAAAGTTTTATTTTCCTCTGTAACAGGTGAAACCACACCAGTAAAAGAAAATAAGAAGGTTTTAGCTTGGTAACTTCAGCACAGAGCATAATATTTACGTGTCTGAAATAAAAGGAAAAATAATTTTTTTGGAATTTAATGTGTTACTTAGATTACGATGCTGTGTCGATGTTCGACTTGGGGTATTGCGAGTAGGCAATAACGAGTTGGTATCGTATCGTTAAGTTGTCTACCTCACGAGCAAGTTGTCCAGTAGTCTGTTGTAAATCGAAATTAGAACTAAATTCGATTGACGTAAATATTCCAGGTATCGAGCCTTTAATTAAATATAGCCGTTTTAAGCAGGTTCAACAAATTCTGTCTAATACCATTGAGCTCCAGAGGCCAGCAAACAATTGTGGTGTATTACCCGAGGCATAAGAGGAGTCGTAAAGAGAACTAAAGAGAACTTTAACTGATGACAGGAGAAAATTGTAACTGAACTGTTGTAGAAGAATCAGAATGCCTTTTTGTGTGGGCTAAATGACCTATGCATATCTAATGTTACATACCTTTTTATTGACACAGGCAAGGTTGAGCTAATAAAGGAATCCCCTAGATGACTGTCTCTGACATTACGTGAGGGGATATACGGTATCGTAAGTGAAATGAAAAACCAAGATTTCATAGAAACATCAGTCAGCTCGTGGTCCTCTCCAACTGGGTTAGTAAAATATAAATGGGTCGCTGAAATCCTGCGTTGTTTACAGTCAGCTTAATGAAGTCAGTAAAACTGATTCTTATCCTCTTCATTGGATAGACGACACCCTGCACATCTTAGCAAGAGCCCTATATAAAACATAAAGAGCGGCATGAAGTGACCCTGAAAGCTGGAAGATCGGGGAAATATTGCCTCTTAAATATATATATATATATACATACATATATAAAATGATCATTGCTGTTAAAAATTATGCCATTTAGACTATGCAATCCACTTCATACCTGGTATTGCCTAATGAAAAATATCCTGTTACTAGATGCTTGCCAGATTTACCTAGACAACATTGCTGCGACAGGCAAAACATTCGAAAAAACATATGCGGCGAACCTGAAACTAATTCCTAAGAAATTTAATCTGTTTCAACACATTTTATAACCTTGGGACACGTATTGTTGACCCATTGGATAAATCCAGACCTAGAGAAAACTGGAGCCGTAAGAGATCGGCCGCGACCAGCCCCTTAAACTGAAATACCATGATTATTAGGCTTGTTATCCCTATTGCAAACACTTTGTGTTACATGCCGATATGTTTCATTAAGTTTATTATTAAATTTCAATTACCCCGTGAGAAAAATAATACGTCGAATACAGCTTCAGGGATACATGATTGTGAAGTTCAGCACGGATCTGAGGTCCTTTACAGCAACGCAGGTAATCATGCCTGGAGACTCTGCAGACCATCTTGTCGGCACTGTTAACCCCCTAGAAGTAAGAAACAGTGGGTCCATAACTGCACATAGGATATGGTTTCAAGGAGATACTTTCCGTAACTAGATATCAACATGGGGCAATAAGGAAACTAGGCAGGGCCAATTTAATTACATTAAACTGTGCCCTCTACTAGAGTGGAAAGACAAAGACCAAATAGTGAGCTGAGAGACGATATCTAGTGCAGTCAAATCTTAGGAGAGCAACGATGAAGAACAAGTACAATTTCAATTTAATCTGCGTGACGCCCATCACTTCTGTTTGCGACGACACATTGGTTATGTGTGTTTCCGACAGCTTGTACCAGAAAAAATAAGACTTTGTTCTATGGTTGAGTAGTAGGTTAAACGTTTTCGCAACTGCTATTCTGCATTGAATGTGTTCTCTATTCTGTAGCCATACGTGACGCTGTTCACTCTAAATCTGAATAAGAGAATATTCATTCATTCATGTTGAAAGACGGGGCAGTTTCAACAATTTGAATCAGTGAAAGTAGTTACTGTTTAATTTGCGAATATTCGCCTATTTCCTTTAAGAGTGCCAGCATCTCACAAGTTAATCAGTGAATATTCACCGGTTTTTCTAGTTGTTTTCATAGAACAGTTTTCACTTATTGAATCAGTGAAAAATTACTGAAAAATCTGTGGTCATTCACTAATTAACTTGTGGAATGTTGGCACTCTTTATCGTAATCAGTGAATGGTCACCGATTTCACAGTAGTTTCTCGCTTATTCAGTTTGTTGAAACTCCTCCATCCATCGGCGTGAATAAGTGAATATTCTCTAATTCAGATTAAGAGAGTTGTTAATTTCTTGGAGCGCCGTTGCGCGCATGTACTGGAGGGTGCAGAAAAGTCAGTTGTTTGGACGTGCGAGGGACAGATGACTTGGTAACAGATCAAATAAGTAGTAAAAGAAGCGACAAGATGTTAATTTATCGTAACCTTCTTCACTTTGGATTGTCATGGTGTTGGAGTTCGCAGAGGTTTTGTTATCCAGAAGTTTAGAAGGTGCTATTTTAGAATCTATGTGGAAAATGGCAAGTAAGTAACGACACATTTACCATTTATAAATATGTAACTGAGATACAAAAATAACACAGCATTTCTTGAATTATTCCGGTTATTTTAACCAATGTCTCAACTTCCAAACGGCTTTGTTTACTTTCCTGTACGTCCCGAGAGCTGATAAAATAAATTCAATTCAGTCTTGTTATACACATCAATGACAACTTTGCTGCAAACTTTAGATTTGCTTGGATACTGTACTTCTCTTTATAAATAGTTACTTCATTTTATGTTTTCTAGTGCACTTATATCTATTACTGTGCACCAGTTATTTCTTACTTCCGAAAAAATTTAAGCTCTGGTCGTTTTTCTCCCATTGAAAACAATGCAAACATCGGCTCGCGTAGAGTCTTTGTGACGTCACTGCGCAGTAGCGACGTATATGGATCGCCGATCTGACAGGTCCTTACAGTTCGGCCACTTGCTCTGAGGTTCGGCCATGCCGAGTAACCGATTGCGGAAGCAAAGCGCGGAAGTATGCCGTGTAAGCGATGGTTTGCGTCTTTTTGTGGTTTCGCTCGAGAGTTGATTTATTTTTTAATTACTGTCTTGCGATTTTTTGTAGTAATGTATGTTTTACAAAATAACTATCATAGTGAAAAAGATTTATAAATGGAAAGGTCCACGCGTCGGCTGGCTAATTATGGTAGGAAGCTTTTACTGAAGATGTTAAGCAAGTGGCTTTGAGCACTGTTCAGAAAAAAGTCGTTTGTTTAGCAATAAACTACTTTCACTCTATGCCGAAGGATCTACTTTGATATTGACTTGCCACTGTGAATTTCACCTCGAATTCGCTCGAGCTTTTCCCTACGAGTGTACTGAATTATCCATTCGGTTGCCTATAATTTTTCATGTTTGCTGGAGTGCGAATGTCATGAGTTCGTGATGTGTTCGGCAGCAGGTGGGCAAGACGCAAATAATGATCCTATTTACCCTGTTTGAGGGCGGCTTCAGCAAAAGGTATGGTGAAGTCTGTTGGTTTTCATTTAAAAACAAACTGTTAGTGCTCGTCAGCAAAGAAAAGGAAAAATTCACAGCAGGCACATGAAGGAATTATTATCTTCTGCATTGGTTAGCTTTCGACAGTACTGATATATTTTGTCTTCCCTGTTTTCAAGAAGTACTGCAATTATGCATATTTTATTAATTTACTTATCGTCTGTGTGGAAGTTGATGTGATATATAAACTCAGACGGTCAATTAAGAGTGTTCAGCAAGGAACCAAACATTCCGGTAGTTCGTTCAAGTAAACTTAAAGTGCCTATTTTGAGATTGCAAACAAATTAGTCAGGTGGACCAAATTTATTTTGTTGTACAGTCGTGCTGTTCCATCGTCGAAAATTTACTAAAAGTTGGCACGTAAAGGAGCCTGATATCCAAGAGTAATATTACTGGATAATTTATAGAATATTGCTGAGGAAAAATCATGTAGGTATTTGTAGTATTATGTTATTTTTAACGTGTGTATGTAGTAAATCAGTGGTTGAGCAGTCTCCCCATTTACATGTTTGTTACTTATTTAAATTTTTTATGCAAGATGGTGAAAGTAATATTGAGCCAGTACTTACATCAGTTCTTACAAAAGAGTTTTTGAATATAAATTTCGTGGAAATAAATTTTTAGAACGTAATAAACTTCTTTCAACCCTTATACTAATAATTGTGTTGTTCTTGTAGGGTTTCTCTTACCTCAGACAAATTACACCACACCTGCCTGACTGTAGGATCCCACAAATGCGGAAGGTACTACATAACACTGCAGCTGATGGACATTTTGGCATTAATTATACACTCTCGAAACAGTTTGCACGAGATCATAATGGCTAAATTGTAGGGTTCAGGTGAAGAAGTGGTCCGCTTGTGTAACATATTCGCGGAAAGAAAAGAGCCGAAAATTAAGGGAAGGTTTCGTCTTTAAATATACAGTATTGGTGTTCTATTTGAAAGGATATCTGTAGATACCATGGGCCTCCTAAAGACCTAAGTGAAAGGACATTGATAGTTCCTGGTAGGCCAAATCAACTTTTCCATGTAGCCAGAGGTAATAGCAATCCCTAACCAAGATACTTGTTTGGTAGACGATGCACTTGTTCAAAATTGCTTCCCGCTATTTGGGGTGCCACTAGAGCTACATTCAGATCTAGGAAAATATTTAGGGACTATGTTGTATTAAGAGGTGATCTGATTGTTTGGTATGAAAAAGACACATTCCACAGTTAGATGGGATGGTCGAAATACTTAAATGCACTCTGGTACAATACATTTCAATGTTTGTGTCAGAAAGTACGGCCTGTGTAGCAAAGGAGCCATTAATTTTGATTTTTTTAGTTCACCTCACGCTACATTCGAATATGTTATTTTGGAGAGAGCTCCGCCTCCCTAATGACACACTGCTTGGACGACCCCCTGAAGAATAGGTAACCACTCCAGAACATGCAAGTGAAATACGTAGGAGAGAGTGAGCACATGACGGTTTGATTGGCAGAAAGCGTGAGTTTAAGTTATTATATCATGAAAAATATAAATGTATGCATGTACACTGTTAAAAATTTCCGTAAATTCACGGATATATTTACAGAAAAGTACTGTAATTTTACGGAAACGGCTTCCATGATTTTTTTGTTTACAGAAATTTGTCCGTATGGCCAGTTAACGGATCTTTGTCTGTAACTTTCCATAAATTCATGGAAATATGTTTCTACAATTTGAAAGCGTATTTTACTGTGATTCTTAAAAAAAAAAAGTGGTATTAATAATCACTATGAATCCCGGAGTTAATGTACATGCACAATGGTGCTAAACGAAAAAAGACAAAGACAAAATACGATAGTAGAAGTAAGTGCTGCTTCCTGGTGGTCCACACTTTGCCGCGAAGAGAAGAGCAATACAAAGACTCGTATCGCACATGGACAAAGGGCCGAACATTCCAGTAAGTGAAGTGTTCCGAGTAGTGACAGCATGGGCGTTATGACCCAGCTGGGAGCAAAACTGGCATAAGGTGCTTTTGAACAGGTTTAGTTCTCCTCTCCCCCGGATACTGCTATTAGCCTACAGGGCCATTAGAGGATGTGTCCTTGGCTGGGATTGGTTGTTGGAGCCTTTCGGTACGAATAGCACCTAAGCGCCATGAGGTCAGTGATTGGCTGAGGGCTTAAGCCCCGTCCTAGGAGGGGGGAGTGAGGGGGAGGGGAAGTGAGGGGAATAGACCCTTTTGTTACAAGTTACTCCTAAAAACCATGAAGAGGAAGTGGATGTCTGCCCCCTCTCGATTGTGCGTCGCTGTCAGTTGTGTATCGAAGTAGGTGGTAGCTTCTTTGACATTTACTGTAAAATACTACACACATGAATAATTTGCAATGCCTGTTCTCGTGCAGTTACCATCTATGGTTTACCCTTTTGGATTACAAGTAGCCGAAGAGCTATTATGAACATACTACTGTCCCGTCGCTTGATTTGAATTCACACACTATTCCTTGGTCACACGACCAGTTTTGCAACACAGGTTGCTTACATGGCAGACAACCAAGTGACATTCAAAAAACTTTTTATGTTCTATATAACAGTTTGTTATTAAGTTGATCAATGAAGGTTATGAGTATTGTTCAGTTTATGTGTAATTACTTCTTTGAAAACGATAAAAATACCCAAGCGAATGCCGGAATGGATCCTTAAAAAAGGCCATGGCCAATTCCTTTCTAGTTTCCTAGTATCTCTAATGAACTGGGTTGTCAACGAAACGTTCAGCTCCACTACAAAATAAAATTGACCATTTACAATAAAATTCACCAAGGCAACAATACAATACCTGATATATAGGCAACAACTGCAACACTCGCAATGGAGTATGTACATTTTTTAATCGTTTCAAATTTAAGCCGAGAAACCCTCAACAAAAAAACTTAAGGGCGTTGGACCCGTAAAATTTAATTTTTTTATATTTGTACCAAACACGGTTAAACTTTTGCACATAAGGTAACACGTCATTTCCCAAAATAAAAAAAAATTAGGTCCCATAGTTTTTGCATAATCACTCATCAAAATCACAAAATGGCCATCGCGGTGTAGCCAAAATAAAAAAAAAGTAATTAACCAATAAATTCAAAATTACAGTAACTGATAGTGTATCAGAGCATTTTATGACATGGTTGACAAAAGTTAGTTTTGAAAATTTCAGTAGTAGCCAAAAGTCACAATTATGCAAAAATTTACTCATTTTCATCAATTTTTTTTAAATACAAAAACGTATCGCTTTGTGTTTACAAAAGTGTCTTGAAGTAGCTCATATCATTAAGAATTGATATTAATTATCTTGTTTCTGCAAGTTGATTATTTTTTATTATTTTGGCTACACTGCAACTGCCATTTTGCGACTTTGATAGGTGATTATGCTAAAACTATGGGACCTAATTTTTTTTTATTTGGGGAAATGACATGTCATCTGATGTGTAAAAGTTGACCAGTGTTTGGCACAAATATAAAATTTTGAATTTTTACGGGTCCAACGTCCTTAAATAGTTCAGCTCCATCCGCGCCTGTGCCCAGCATATACCTTCATGTCTGGCGCATTTCAGGTGTGAATTTATACAAGCAACCGAAGTTCGGAGCTTACGATGCTACAATCGCTTAGTACAGGTTGTAGTGCTCACCTCAAATGCACTGTTTGTATGAATTTTTCTGTCGTAAACGGTGCGTTTTAACTTTAACGACTTGCAACAAAAGAAACTTTTTTTGTTACTTGGGATGTACTGTTCATAAAAACAACATAAAATGTTGACAAATCCAACGGCACAAAAGTTGTAGTCAATAAATGGGTGGCCACCCCTGTTGTTTTCATGAAGGGAATAGTTATAAAGTGTGGTTTCTTCACGGGTTAAATATCTCGATAGCACTAATTATCGTGCACATAATTGTAATTTATCTTCCGATATTTTGCCAAAAACAATTTCAAAAACCGATTTTAAAGGGTTAGTATATCCCTTATAAAATAGCGTCAGGCGAAAACTGCTTTATGTTACTAAACTTCACTATTTATAAGAAACCACAATCTTAACATTTGTACCTGTAGTTTAGGAACAACATGTGTGTGTGTATATATATATATATATATATATATATATATATATATATATATATATATATATATATATATATGTGTGTGTGTGTGTGTGTGTGTGTGTGTGTGTTGTGAATCTTAATTGAACCTACACCTTTTGGGAGGTGATTCCTAACGACGGAATGTGTTGAAAGCATACGACTTAGAGCCTAAAGAGAATATTAAGGGCGGTTCGCACCCTTATTGTAAGACGTTTGATAATGATTTTGTGAACGTGAATAAGAAATCACGTGATATAAAATACCAAAATTTCGTATACTGTTTACGCGAACAAAGCTGCTAAAAGTGTTGCTTTGCATTTTGTAAAATCGCCCCGATAACATTAATAAAATTTGTGTAATTCTCATTGTAATTGCTCCAAAAGTAGTAACCGCTCACTAAAAAAAAAAAAAAAAAAAAAAAAATTTGAAAATTAAGAAACGAAATTTTGACTTTCACAGTTGCCTTTGTATGTCGCTCCTAGGGCATTGGTTCTAATGAAAATTATTCTGAGTATTTTCACAACTTGATTACTAACGCCTGCCGCTATGCAACCTGTGTAATGTACGTGATGCGGGTTGTCTACCACACGGGCGGCGCAGTGTTTTAAACCAATGTTTTGCGGGTATTTGAGACCCGTACGTTGTGTTAACTTTCACATATTCACCGAGCAAAAACTTATAAAACAGTACCATTCATAACAATGACATGTTAATAATAAGAATAATAACTTAGTAGAGTAAATTACAGTTGTTTAGTGGCAGTACTTGTCTTTAAAGCACCGTTGGGCGGGTTTAATGTTCACAGATTTTGTTACAACTTCGTTTAAATAGGAGAACTGGCTATACTCTAGAAAATATTGTTAGAGTCTACACATCATGCTTGGCATGTTTAAAATGAAATTTATTAATTTAATTTATTAGATATTATTCATGAAGCATATATGCTCATAAAGTCGCCAGATAATGGCCCCTACTGCTCCAAATGTGTGCTCCTAACTGCACGTTTAATCAACTCGGTGAGATTTAATGACGCTCACGAGACACTTTCTATCAGCAACCTGATAAAATAAATATTTAATAATGCTGCAAACTAATCTTCAAAGATATCTTCAATGTAGTAACATTCTTGGTCATGTAGGTATTGCGATACGACCTGATTAATTCAAAGAAATACTGTACAAAGTATCCGCGGCAATAGTCAAACATGGTACGCCAAATCATTCGTTAAGCTAGTTTTTACGATACTAGCAAAAACTCCGTGCCAAAATACTAGTTCTCTCAAATCTATTCTACTCATTTTTGGCATATTCTATATAGCTACATAAACTGACAATAAGGTAAACATAACACATAGGCCTATTACATATTGACATGACTGCAAACAAAGGCATGTCATAACTGGCCCTTGTTTTATTCTTTTAGTAAATGCGCAATGTGTCCAGCGTTGACTTCGATGCACAGAGTACAACAATGGGTCTTAGAGTGACGCACGCTGAAATATCCCACGCCTGTTAGCGATGTAGTCTGCAGCGACGGACATCCGCCCAACAAGTTCTCCTACGCTGTTCACTGAAGTCTCATAAACAAGTGCACTCATGTAGCCCCACAATAAGAAACTGAGCATTGGCATATCTGGAGAACGGGGCGGCCATCTTACTGGTCCTCCACGTCCTATCCAATGACCGGCGAACCTTGTGTTCAAATAATCGCACACATCTTAATATATCAAAAAATGTTTATTAAAATGCACGGTTACCACTTTGCGAAAATTACAATGACACTTATACGAATTTTATTAATGTCAGAGGGATGATTTTAGAAAATGAAAACCAACACTTTTAGCAGCTTCGTTCACGTAAACTGTATTCGAAAATGTGGTCTGTGATATAACTTGGTTTATTATTTACGTTCAGAAAAGCATAATCAAACTTCTTAATTTAAGGGTGCTTTAGGCCATGAGTCATAGTTCGAAATAATGAATAAGTTCCATAACATGTGTATGTTGCACGGAATGCTAAATAGGTGAATTAATTAATGCATGAAATACTTTTGTTAAGTAAATAAGTAGCCCACAAGCAATTCTATTGCTATATAGATTTTCCTGTAACATTCCTAATTAATCAGCTGTCATATTGAATTATAATAAATAATGTATATTAAATAATTAAATAATAATTAATAACCATTAGTTGAAATAATAATAAATAAATGTAATTTTCATTTATAATAAAATCTTATAGTTAAAATAATATGAATTACTTTATTACGAGGGGTTATTATGTTAAATAGTATATTTTATATATATTATTTACTACAACAACCAGACATTTATTTTACGTGCATTTTTCCTAGAAACGTTTTTCTTTCTTTTTCCCAATTTTGTCTTTCTTAATACCCATATCGGTTTCTTTCCAGTCAAAATAGTCATTTCTGGTTTTCTCTAATTACGAATCCGTGACCTATACCTCATTATAGAGATAATATCTATACTTTTAAAAAATCACACATTAACGGCAATTAGTACGGAAATTGAAGTAGTCATATAAACAGACTTAGGCCCTAATACCAACGAACATCGAAAGTTTATCTACAGATAGTCAATCAATATAATGGTTATATATAGATCATTGGTTAAAACAATCCAAAATGAGCATGACAAATTTAACTACAGATAATCCATTTTCCTATGTAAGAAGAAGTGTACGCTTCACTAAAATTTCTTCAGTAGTTTTGGAATGCTTTATAAATGGTTGGTATGATTTTTTAAATTTTCAATTATTTTGTAACATTCGTAACGGCCGTGTACTGATTTACGATTTTCACTTTTGCTGGGCAGACTATATATGCAATTTTCTTAAGAATCTTAGTGGATATTTCATCACGTCCAACACAATTTATTTTTTTTAATATTCGTTATAGTACACGTTATCTGTTGTGTGTCAGTGGGATGTATGAAAATATTATTTACTGTTAAGTGTCTAGTAATTGGTTGGATATTTGTCAGAGTATGATTCTTTTTACTAAATCTGCTCCAATTTTTGTGTAGTAATAATTTTGAATGTTATAGACATACCATAAATCAGTTGTTAAAGAATGTTCTTTATTTAAAGATATTCTACTATTGTGTATCTATCTACTTTTACTATTTATTATGCCTTTAGTTACATTACAAGAGCTCTATATTTCACTATAATTGTTAAATTTCCTTGTATATAAGTATTTCTTTAGTTTATACTTTAGAGATGTTATTTAGTAACGTACAGTTTATACTGTTTATTTGTTCATTATTTATTTTTATTTTTATTTTTGAGTGAAGTACAACCCTACTATGTAGCAGTTAGTATTTCTTAATTTGCCGACGTGTTTCTAGCATGTTTATAATTTGTTTCCTAGTGTTAGAGGCATAAATAAAAATGTAGTTATCGTTACAATTTGGTTTGGTTTTGGCGTCATATAATGATATTATGGTCACTCAAGAATTAGTCTGTGTCCTTCCTATGTTACCTATGATACACACAATCATTTTATGTTTAACCATAACGCGATCAGTAGTCTATGCAATTCTATAGTACTTGCATACTTGAGGGGAAATAATTTGTTACATTGCAAAAACCGGACGTTAATATTAAAACATTATTCCTATTTATTTCATCGCAATCACAATAATGCAAATACATTGCTAGTTTTTACTGAAACCTTATTTCAGCGTTCGCATAAAAAGAGGGCATTCATATACCCTTGTATTATGGAAAATTATAATATTTCTTTCATAGTTTACAATATACCTACTTTTTTAATGGACATGCAGGAAGTCGTGTTCAGCTTCAAGTATATATTATATATGAGTGTTTTTGGCAATACTGGTACATTATATATATATATATATATATATATATATATATATATATATATATATATATATATATATATATATATATATTTGTTTTTGTTTTGGCAATACTAGTGCATGTAGAGTTTTAAGAAACACACAAACACAGCCTCTAATCCTGTAACTTCTCCATGCAAAAAACTGTCATTGCCTTCAATATTGAATGTGGTTATCGTACCGGACGATGCCGTTGGTTGGCGAGTTTTCTAGGGGATCTCCCGTTTCCGTTACCCCTTCATTCCGGCGCTGCTCCCCATACTCACAAGCGCTAAAGACAACGGTGTTAAGTGCTAACCAAAATTTCTCACTCACTCACTCTGAAGTATCTGTTTTTAATTTTAGTTCACACCCTTCACGCTTGGGTAAGCAAACCTCTGATTCTGAAGCATCATTCAATTCATAGTCTACCTTGTCACAAATTCTAGAATACTAATTTATATGTTCATTATTTGTAATTTTTGGAAATATTTTTTCTGGTAGTTTGCTATAGTTTGTACTGTACCACTTTTTACAATTACCTTCTCACCTAATGTATCCATCATCTGCTGTGTTCGAGTGTTTGAGTTGAAATGAACTGAATATCTGGGAGCTATACAGCTGAAGGTTGTTCGTTAACAAGAACAGTTAAATTGAATAGGTATCGTAAAAGATACACGAAAGAAACGTAAAAAATAGTAAATTTACTTACGCCAACAAATATATCTTCTGTAAGGTTTTTGCACAACATATTTTTTAAAAAGTCTGTAAATCATATTTTTGCTTACTTCTCTCGTGTTGGCAACGTCCCCGACTATCACGTTCAGCCTATAATAGATTAAAATGACTATGATAGTTACTTTTATTATATATGTGAGCAAGCAAAATGAAACGTTATAAGTTCCTCCGGTGAATCAGGGACAGAAAATAATCAGTATAATGCATTTCTTGAGGGAGGAGCCTGGTATTCTCCTGGAGTAACTTCAGAAAACCATGATAAACTAAGTTCAATATTGCTCAAATTAGACACGAACTCACCTACTCATAAAAAAAATTGATTGAAACACCTGTCTCAGCGACACAGTTTTCAATGTAACATTCAGTAAATTTTTATAGTAAAATAACTTAACAATAAAGACGAGTTTATGACAAATGCCAGTGAAACAATAATAAAAACAAGTTTGGAAAATAAGCATTGTTCAAACTTGTAATTAAAAGTGACAACATGTCTGTTAAGTAAGATCCATTTTAAATTGTTAAATTGTTATAGAATCACGCGTAATAAGAAATTTGATACTGTTTATACTATTCAGTGTGAATATCAAAGGCCTTCAACAAGTCCATTAGCTGAATATTTAAATAATACAGTCTCTATATAGTTCGGATATTTTTTTCTTTTTATGCGCATGGGAAAATTGATTACAAGGCCGAACCTTCAAAAATACATTTTACGAGCCATGTAACGTTAATATACTGTATTTTTATAATTTTCAGTAATACATTTTTGTGATTATCAATATTAAGTATACTGTAGGGCTATGTCTGTGAGCTTGCGGGGTTGTGCTTAGTTATTTATATTTTACGAAAGGGCAATAGAAGACTCACACTATGCTGATTAATGTTTTCTAAATTAATTGGTTTGGAAGGCAGTTAATGAAAACTGCAAAAGGCAGAAATAGTATCTTTACTAAACTCGACATTAATTATGGATATAATACCAAGTGCGTATTGACCCAAGTAACTGGGACATCGTTTGGAAAGTAAAAGTTTCTGAGAATTTCATTTTTAATTAAGTAAACTTGAATAACATTTCTAGGGAAAACTTGATGCTAATAGAATATCAATTATTTTGTTCGTACGTTTCTTTAAAAACTGCAGTTACAGCACGTACTGTTGTGTAATAAGAACCTACTTTTAAGTATACATCTAATGTAATACAAGCATATGATTAGTCAACGTTGGTTGTGAAAAATGTCTGTTTCCAGTAACTGGGAAACCAATGGCCACTTTTACTAAACGAGAACCTGAGCCAGATGATGTTGTTATATCTGGTATCGGAGGAACATTTCCCAATGCTGACAACATAAGCGAGCTAGCAAAAAATCTCTTCAAAAACTTGGATATGACTGAGAATTTAGAGGAATCTACCAGTGACGAAGGTTAGTTAGAATATTTTAGTAGTTGCTGTAAATATGCAAATAAATTTTAAATACTGTTAAACACTCTAGTTTCCTCAGTTAAATATTTTCAATCCTTTTATTATGAAACATGACTTGCAAGTGCAAAATAACACTTAATAAATGCTAATTAAGTAAATAGTTTAATCTTTATACACTTACAAACAACTATGTGTAGTTTTTAAGTAATACTTTTTTTGAAAACTTCAGTTTTTAAATATTGTGACATTCTATGTAGAATTACACCAACATACAAGGAATTGAACTAACATTTTCAGAATTTTCACTTACGTGTGTTGCATTCAATAAATCTTACATATCAATATATCTAATACATACATTATGTATATATAAGCAATATCATATGAGTGCTTGCAAAGTAAGACAATTAGACAATAAGTATAAAAATTACGTCTTTACGTAAATATCATGCAAGTAAACAATTTTAAAAACAGCACAATGATGTGGTTTTAGAAATATATTTTCAAAATTACGTGTATGTATACGTGCATATAATTATTTCGGGTTTTCAATCAAAACTAGAACGCAAAGTTTAAATGCATTAATGTGTATCACAACTTGCACACATAAACATAATCTATATGCATAAAAGTATATGCTAACGGTAAAAAACATGTGGCAGATCATCTTCTGCAAACATTTGTATTATCTGGCTTGCTCTAACATATACTACATTCAGAGTAAAGTAATACAACGTTTATAAATTAGTTTGTTATGGTCAAAGGCTGTAGACAAAAATAAGCACAGGTATTGAAAACACATACATTTTAATTTAGTTACTGAAATTTAATTTTAGTGATATAAATATAATTTATTTAAAAGGGTTTGTGATAAAGTACTGTTAAATTTTCATAAGTATTTGGTAAGAAAAAAACCAGTTAGTGATAAGTTCGGTTTTTCGAACTATTGGTGGTATAAGTAGAATAACCAAATACATTACCTGGTACACCACAACTAGGAGCTCTGATTCGTTTTAATGTTTTAATATTTATATCACCACAAAATGCTATGTTGTAAATACTAAGTTTGAGGGCATTTGAAGCGCCAGATGAGTTTTCTTGTGTAGTGTGTTTACCAGATACTTGCAAATACCCAAAAGTTATTTAAATATTTAGTAATATTTAGCGTTTGGTTTTGACTTCTTTTAGAAGTTATATTTAAGAATATGATCAGAAATGATTCCACTAAATTATATAAAAAATATTATTATGTTACATCTCATCATTTTCCGATTTCAGTTCGATTTTGTAATGGCCCGACGGTATTGTGTTATTACCGTCATTAAGAATATCTCTTTTATCATCATCAGGGCTTAGCGCTTGTTTTCTAGGTACTATTGTAAACAACTCACGTTTCTTACTTATTATCAGATTCATATTTGCGTACAACTCTTCATTTTTTAATAAACAGTAAATGTAATATTATTTTTGACTACAAAAATTTTATCTTTTTTACTTTTCTCTTTAAATCTGATACAACATTTATAGCATACATTTTTGAATTCAATCCAATATATTCTTCTTTAATTTTTATTTTTTTTTCATCTTTCACTTTGCCTACAACTTTTTTATTTAATTGCGGTATATTATAAATGGTATCTTTTTATGGTCAGAAGTATCAAAATAATTAATCGTTTGCTTTGTATCACTATAGAAATAATTTGTTTTCATAAAATACACAAAACTGTGAGGATCCATATCAAATACTTCGATATTATCCCAATCCTTTAGTTTCATTATAATGAAAATTATACATTGAAAAATGGAGTATACTCATTCCAGTATATATATATATATATATATATATATATATATATATATATATATATATATATATATATATATATTGGTTTATTAAAATAATGTTTTTCTGACTGGATTTAGTGGCTTGGACATACTCCATTGCGAAATAAATTACTGTCAAAGAAACTTTAGGTTCCTTTGCCAGTCATTTATTAGCAATGTAGTATGTCCAAGCAACTAAATCCAGTCATTCACTCCCATTGCACAGTTCTTTCATAGAGCGTACAAATTTTTCTTTTGTTCATGGGAATTGCAACCAAACGATCAGTAAATATAGATATATTTTTAAAATTTGGTTTGGCAATTATTTTTCTACTTGTTTGGAGCTTGTACACAATCTAAGTTTATAATATTTTCCATAGTTTTCCAAAGACAAATTCAGTTATTATACTATAGAATTTTTTTAAAAATTCATGTGTAGCCTTTGTTCGCATTTGTGTTCTTAAATCAATATAAGATTTCTTCCAATCTGCTTGCTTAAATGTTAATACTTTTTTAGCTAAAGGTTTTAAACCTTTAGGCAAACTAAATTATATGACAATTTTGTCATTAATATGTTATCATTATGACATTTTTCGTATTTCACTATTGCATTTTTATATGCTGTTTAGTATTAAAATATTTTTCTTCGCTAGATGGTTTATAATAATATTTGCGAAGCATTACATTTAATTTTTTTCTCTCTTCGTTCCTTTTCAGTTTTAAAAGTATTTTTATTATATTTAAATTCATCCCACACATTCCGAACAGAATTGTTTATATTTACATCCTTCAATACAGTTTTGCTCATATTATTCTCCATTTAACAAATGATGTATATTAAAAATTTTCATTTCATTTACGGTGATTTTTACTTCTTTAATTTACAACGATTTTACGAAAAATTTTACTTTTAGAATAGATTCAGGATTCATATCAGATGACATAGAAGAACATTATGATCCTGATTAAGGAGACAGCAACAGTGAACATGAAACATTGGAAAACGCTCTATATCATTTGAGATACTGGAAAACGAATGTGCATTGTATTTTCGAAAGGTTCGAAGAAGGGAACATCTTGCACCTATATTTCATAATCTAATTTTTATGTCTAAACATGTGTCTAAATATCATGCAAACCATTAAAAACTATTTTGTGATTTGAAGAAGAGTTTGATAGGATATTTTATTACTTTTTAAAGAAATCGGACTATTTGAACCATTCTTTACACTTCAGTTTATTTTTAAAACAGAGTTAATTTTATACCTAAGCAACTTTTTCCCAAATTAATCTGTTTTATGCTTCAGTTTTTTTTAAATATATTTTTCTCACGAAACTCGCATTTTTTTGTAAACACACATAATATTTTTTGTGAAAAACGCATTTGTCATCGAATCGCATATTTTTTGGAACATGGAACTTGTTCAAGAAAAATATATTTTGTCCCCGAATGAACAATTCTCTACTTCTGACATGTCCAATGTCACCCCCGCGTGTGGTACTTATAATACCAATTTAACCAATTAGAATTTGCCTGGAGTGAAACAATACTTTGTAACGAAAATTTTAAATTTTATACAAAACGTGGTTTCACTCTAAGCAACTACTGATTGGTCAAATCAGTAATATAAGTACTGAAAGTCATAAAGGGATGCTTTTATTCTCTTCCTCACTTATTGCCACAACGCATAAAATGAATCTTCACGAGCCGGCGTTCTGAATAAGTGTGTGAAGTCCTTACAAGCGCTTCACAAATGCAGTTACAAATACCAGTTTTGTTGTCAGGACACGTAACTTTATGCTGGTAAGCACACTGGTCACTCAAAAGTCGGCCTAACCATGCACTGCTTAACAATATCTTCTGTTTTCCATGTGTCATTGCCCATATCAAAAATATCCATTGTTTCTGTGCGTGTGCTGTTTCAATTATAGTTTGCTGCTTTGTGCTGTGCGAGTGTTTGTGTCTGTGTTGTTTTTTGAGATTAATTAATTGTAACAGAGCCTTAAATCTGATCATTTTAAGTAGTTTTATATCTATAATAACCATCGCGCCGCCTAACATTAATAGAGCGATTCTGTTGGGATTATGGTTAGTTCATAAGATTAGAGTGTAAATCTTTTAGTTTATAGTCTTTCGTGAGAATGTTGATGTACTTTTTCTAATATACTGATATATGTTTGCTGTCAACACAAATAACACATACCTCAGTGATCATGTAGCCTTGTTAAATTTATTACAGAACCCTTGTACGAATTGCACGTGTATACACAACGCATTAGCACTAAATTACATAAAAAATTACTTAATGTTTCACGATTTCACTTACGACTCACTGGACGATGACACCCACATGTACATTAGGTAATGCACCCATAAATACAATCTAACGCAAGTTACAAAAAATAATTGGGTTTACTTATGATCCCTTCGTTTTTTATTCGCGGCACAAGTTATGAAATAGCAGAACTATCAAACAAACAAGAAGTTACCAGCATAACTAAGAAACCTGATTTCCTCAAAGAGGGTACAAATTAAACCAAATTGAAAATCACTAACGTTATCTAAGAATATGACATTACAATATTAAATCAGGTGTATGATACACGAAATATACTAGAGATAAGTCAGCATAGTAATTAATACACGAGTACCCAGTTTAATGAAATTGAGGGAAAATTTTTCTTATTTTTTCTATCGTGAAGATAAAACAATACGGCCGTAATTTTCCAAATATTACAAAAGGATGAACGATATAGGCAAATGTCAATTCAGTTTTATATGCAGTACATGTACCAAGTTTGATGATATTTCTGAAAAATATTTCATCAGATAAAATCATACAATGTTGGAAATAAGAGAAACGCCGCCATTTTGAAAATTTAGCAAACGGAATGAACAAAATACACGATATTCAAGTAAGATTTTTTATATAGTATACATGTACCAAGTGTGGTGAAATTTTGAAAAAAATATTTCTAAGATATAGGACACTATTCTAAGAAACTAAAAATTTCCTTTTTTCTTTGAATGTAGCATATGTGTACCCAGTTCGGTAAAATTATTATAAATATTTCCTAAGATGTATGATATTATGCTAAATTGCTGCATTTTTTAAAATATAAACACAAAATAAACGAAATACAGAAGAGTCATGTGAGCTTTAGGGCCTATATGTAGTATCTTGCGTACCAAATTTGGTGAAATTGTGAAAAATATTTTCTAAAAGGTATGAAACTGTGTTTAAGATATAAAAATGGCCAGCATTTTAAAAATATGAACACAGAATGAACAAAATTAATAATAGTATTATCGGCTTTGTATATAGTGTATGTGTACAAAGTTTGGTGAAATTCTGAAAAATATTTCCTAAGATATGTAATACTATGCTAAAATATAAAAATTGCCGTCACTGCGGAAACATTAACACGGGATGAACGAAATACACAAAAGTGAAGTCAGATTGGTATGTGTAAGTACTAAATTTGGTGAAATTCTGAAAAATATTTTCTCAGATATGTGATGTTAGCAACCAGTATAAAAATAGCGGTTACTTGATAAAATATGAAGAGCATATGTGTGTGTGTACATATATATGTATATATATATCAAAGTCCGTTATTAAGTACTGTCGGTATACCGACTTTGATGAATTTCAGATAAATTGTTTCTCAGAGATCTCGTGTGAACCAAAATATGTTTAAATGGCCTTCGTACCACTCTTGCATTTATGGATGCTCAACAGGTTTCTTCAGACTTTGCTTTGCGACTTCTGATTTGAATTTAATATTTTCATGTGCAACATTTGCCAAATGATAGTGTTTATTTTACCCTCTTACAATGATCTGGTATATTTTGTGGATGTCTTATTTATACGCAGTACGCCAGTTAGCAATACAGAATCCCCTTTTTAAACTGAGTTTTATTATACTGACAGAAATTAAAGGCGTGGTCATTGAAACACTGAAGGAGAATTCTGACATTTTATTATTATTTAAGTATCCTTTTGAAATGCTACAATAATATTAATAATTTACTGAAAACTGATGAAGCTATTTCAACAAAATCGACCGATAACATACCGTAATCTAAGTTTTTCGCAATCTACTGGAGAATTACATTAGAAGTAACAATATTAAAATTTGATTTTATTAGGCTATAAAGGGGTAACATGATGCCATTCACATTTATTGTACGCATTTCTTCAAAGTTATAAACATTTAGAAACAAAAATAATTGTGATCCTCGTTTAATTTAACGAATAAAATTACAGTAAGTGATATATGTATACTAAGTTTTTGTTTTTTGTTCATTTCAGGTCCATCTCATATCACAATGAGCATGGGTACAATCCAAAACAAAGATAAATTTGATTCAGCATTTTTTGGAATTTCGTATGCTCAAGCCAGTTCAATGGATCCATTGGTTTTCAAAATGTTGGAGAACATATATGAGGCTATAATTGATTCTGGTTTGTGTACAATTATTAATTTGTTGTATTTGTGTAACTAACGTTTAATTCGTATATAAATAAGAATAATTTTAATTCGCGTTGTCATAAAATTGTGCTCTCGTGTTTCAGTTACTAGTTAGGCGATTCTAAGATGTTTGAATTTTTTTTCTGTTATTTGGAACTCTGCCAATAGCTACTTGGGCATCATTTGTAAAACACACATCGCAGTTTCCAGTGTCTATTTGTCCATTGTTGAAGTATTTACAACGAAAATATTGAAAACCATATTTACTATAGTGCATTACTGTATAACAACGTAAATTTACACACAAAGAAGTTTTTGGATAGAAATGGTAGATAATTTCATTGTCACATAATATTTAATATTGCATTTAGCTGACATTTGTGCTTGCAATAAATTGTCTTTGTGATCTCTTGCAAAATCTAACATTATTCAGTACTAACTTTTATCAACGGCTTCACTCGTGTCGTTTTAAAAATACAATGGTATTTTGTCAAATAGTGCAGCCTGTGCCCAAGATCGGTGTTATATTGACAACAATTACAGAGCTAACCTACAGAGCATTACAACAGGATGATAGGTACTGTATACTACGCCGTATGTCAAGTGTTTGATTGAAATAAAACAACAGAAACAATGTAACATATTGAACGGTATATTTATTTATTGGTTTTATTTATATGCAACAGCTGCTGCCTGCGTCTATACCCACGTGTATTTTAGAATTCAAACTGATACATTTTACATAAAATTCAAATATTCATTCCATACGAAGAAAATTGCCAAAATCATATAAATCATTTAAGTTATAAGTAAAAATAATATTTAGAATAGCTCGCCAGGTGGTCATTGATGAAGTGAATGTACAGTGTAAGAATAATAAGTGCAGAATAGTCATACATAGGAAACCAATCCAAACTCGATAAACATTTAAGATATTAGTATAAAGGTTTAGGATTAATCATATATATATATACATATCGTGTATATATATATACATATATATATGTATGTATAAGAAAAACACATTTTTAATAACAAAACATCATTTCAATTAGGCTAAATTGGAATCAAACAGAACCTTTGCAGTTTTACTGGTTAAAATATAGTGTACGTGTTATTTCAGGTCATCAAAATCCGTTCCGTTATTTTACTATCACGACAAAAATAGAGAATTTTGCTATATTTTATGAAGCTGTTCCAAAGGAACTGTGCATTTTTCTGGGATTGCTGATCCGTTGCCCCCTTACTGCGTGATTTTCGCATTCATAACAGTGGAATTACTAGTACTAATGTAACCGACATTTTCCTATATTTTACATTTTTGAAATGCATGACTTCAGTTTGGGAATTTTCAACGCTTTTGATTAATTTGCGTACGGCCATATTCCATAAAATCACACATCATTTGGTTTCTAAATTATACATGTTTGTGAATATCTAAAGTGTCCAAATTACTTTCATGCATATGTTATACTCATTGTGTATGTACGTAGTAAACACAGTGATTTGGAAACATAATACGAAATTGTGCTAGGAATCGCAGACGTGATAAGAATTAGCGTATATTACAACCATGAGCCATTCAAATAATATGATATGCAGACTTATTGAAGACGTAGTCAGGGAAGTACACTATGCGGAATAGAATCTAATGTAAATTTCTTGCGTTAGAAGAACAACGTGTGGTATACATGTTAATTAACCCAGGACATTGAATGAAAAGATGGTGAGGTATGTTGTACCTAGCATCATGTGTTATGTGCGTGAGATAATTTATCTTGTTGTCCAGTGAATATCGACTTTGCACTGAGTGCGTGGTGGACATTTCCTTCAGTTTCCCTCCAATAATCATACCTAAATTTTATATGTTAGCATTTCCATATAATAAAGCCTTCCTTACGACTTAACAATATTATAAACTAACTTCGTCTGTGTTGCATTGTATACTAACTTTGCATTTGTGACGCACTGCTCGCACGTTGCAATCTCTGTAGCTCTAGACGGCAGCAGACACGTATTAAGAGTCGCGTCACTAAATGACTCTTTTATCGTACAGGAAGGCTGTCAGTCGGCCAACTACTGCCCAGCAGGTGATCTATGTCTCACAGTCACGGACAAACTTAGAAGGTTCTCTTTAAAGCAGGAATGGAACCCGCATTAACTCCAATATAAATCAAAGCTAATATTACCTTCGCTGAAGAAAAACAAGTGTTACACATATGAACATTATATTCGTATTTTAAGAAAGAGACAGTCGTTCTTATTTTCACTGCGTTCGCGGAAGCCATGTATAAAGAATGGCAGACTGAAGATTTTACAAATTTTTTTTTGTATTAGGTTTTTAATGTAATCGTTTGTTATACTAAAATTTGCAGAACGCAGCGAAAATAAGAACGACTGTGTATTTGATTAAGCGCGAAAAAATGCTGATATGCGTAATACTCTTATTGCTATAGCGATAGTAATATTAGCCTTGATTCATATGGGCTTAATGCGGGTTGCATACATACGCTTGAACCGCTGGAAGGGCCTCTTAATGAATTGAATATTCCTAAAAGTTTCTTGTTTCACACAATTTTTTTCTTGAATTATTAATTTAAGAAATAACGTTTGCCAAGTTAACATACACCGGAAATTGTTAAAAGTTTCAATACAAAAATATTTAGTAATTGTTTTTAAAAAAAATTTTGTAGGAGCGAATTTAACTCTCTTACCGTCTAGCTATTGTATATATTTCTGAATTCAAAGCACTAATTTCAACAAATATAATATATTGTGGTACATTCCACTGCACTGAGTATAGTAAACTGAGCAAAATACATAACTTACTCTCAGTGATTTGCTACAGGGAGTTTTGGGGAGAATCACATTTCGCACATTACACTTCCTCTAACGAATGCAAGCGATATTTCGAATTGAGTGAAAATAACATTGTTTATAATTTTAACTGTGAGTCTTAACCCAAAGAAAATATTTATACTTTTTAGTCCCATGTACAGTGTAACTAAGGCAACGAAACAGACGACGGCACTTGTAATATACTATAAAAATTTTCTTCGTTAAATTATGTTATTTGTACAATGTGATGCAGTTAGTGATAAACATACAAATCTGGAAATTATTTTTTTTTTCAGGGCGAAACCCATCTGATCTAAAGGATAGCAAAACTGCTGTCATTATTGGATCATTACTCAGCGAATCAGAAGTGTTGGTTGTAAATGCTAAACATTTAAAACGTTTCAGCATTGTGGGACACAGCCGTTCTTTAATGGCAAACCGAGTGTCATATTGGCTTAATACAAAAGGTATCTAGCTGCAAGAAATAATATTGTAGTATTTATTTCTTAGTTTATTGTACCTAATAACGATATGTTCAGGTGGTTGAAAGAGAGAAGACATACACATCAATATTTTAGATTATATTTGTATACTTAAATGTAGTGTTAACGAACATTCACTCTTCAATAAAACTAAATATAGTGTGCCTCCATGTACCTTTATGTGCCTTCACCATGTGTTCCTTAGTAATTTTCAAAATTGAAGAATTCATCATTCTTTGAACAGTACGTGCATATTTCCATGTCATTTTAAAATAAGTAGCAATGACTGGTGCCATTATGTAAATATTTCGGGCATTACGTGCCTTACAAGTCAGGCAATGTTTGCAAAAAAAACATAAGTTTATGATTAATGGTATAACCAGGTACCGCGCCCACGAAACTCACATGGAAAACCGAGAATGTAAAATGCGTTGTAAGGGAAGGCCTTCGGCCATCAATACTAATGTTACACCAGTGTCGGCGTGCCTCGGGCCTTCGGCCATCGATCCTAATGTAATACGAGTGTCAGAATGCCTCGGGTCTTCGGCCCTCGATCCTAACGTAATGTGGGTGTCGGAATGCCTCAGGCCTTCGGTCCTCATCCTAACATAATGTGACTGTTCGAACGCCTCGGCCCTTCGGCCGTCGATCGCTAAGAGTGTTAAGAAATGCGTCATAATATTACATAGTGTAAAGTACGGGTTCGTGGGTCAAACTATTCGAAAGTTATATGCACTTAAATTGGGAACCCCTTACAAATTTATAAAAAATTAATAACTTGTAAACCATTTGAGATAGTTGTACACTTTTAAAAGAAAGTATAAGTTTAAAACGCAAGTTTTTAAAATTTAGTTCAAACTAGACAGTTATTACCGATAAACGACGTAACTGAACGTGGAGAAATAGTAATAAAACACTCGCCTCACATTCGGGAGGACTATTTTCGATCCCCAGCTCCAGCCTTTCTAATTTCGGTTTTTCAGTGGTTTCCGAAATCATCCCAGGCGAATACTGGGACGATTCCTACCCTTTTCCACCGTGTACCCTTACCGAGACATTGTATTGTTTCAGGACACGTAAAAGTGTTCATTTATAATAATAATAATAATTCATGAATAAATAAATTAAAATGTTCTTTTAAATCACTCAGTGCACTCTTCGAAAATTCACTCTATCCTGGGTACAGTGAATAATTACAGTTTTCCAGTGATTCTACACTAAATTAGTTTGTTGAAACTGCCCCACTGGGAATCTGTCGAAAACTACCGATTGTATTAGCGTAATAAACTCACTGATTGAATTAGTGATTTTCATTATTTGAACAAGTACCGAATTTTTTACCGATTTATATAGAATATACGAAACATTACACTAAATGTGATTTTGTTCTTTATAATTGGTCATGAAATCAAGGAAAGCATGCTTCAAAATGAAAATACTAAAAAATTATATTGGGAATCGAATCTACGAAGTTACGCACTTCACATAAACACCCTAACCTTTCTAACCTAAAGTGATAACTTGATTTCTTATGTTTCCGTTATAAAAACTTATAATTGTGGTTAATTGGTGATGTGTGTAACTTTTGTACATCGTTATCTTAGCAGCGTAGTAAAGTGTGCATTTTTCAAAGCGACGTAACTTCACAGCGAGCAACAAAACGAAACTGAAAATTTCTAAAAGATATCGATCCACAACAACCAAAAAAGAACATGCATTAGCATGTAGACCTATTGTGGTTAAATTTCTGTACATGTCATGCATATCTTATCAAAACACATAACTTATTTTCAACAACTAGCAAACTAAATTACAAGTATACTTCGTTTCGAAAAGGTGGTATGTTATTTTTTTAATTTAGTTCAAGATTATATTAAATTGTTGATAATACATTTAAGTTAAAGATTTACGCCGTAGTTTCAAATGACATTTTGAATAGTATAATTTGTACTGGGTAAATTATGAAATATAGTTACTTATTTAGTTTGTTACCTCAATGTGTTGTTTAAAAACTTACCTATTTATCAGTAACAGCGATAAAAGAACAGATTCGCCAGTGAAAAACTTGCTGCTTATTGAATCTATGAAAATTCCACTGATTATAAATTAGAGTGTACACAGCTATAGGTACAAAAATACTTCAGACATCAAAACTTACATTGTAAACCTTAAGATTATTTGACTTGGTAAAATAGATCTAAAACTTCTCGAGGCAATACAAAAAATTTAACTCATGACGTGATATACTCAAAATTAGTTGCTGGACAGCAATATGTCCTATTAAAATCAAAGTTTAGAAGATGTACGATGAAACCACGAAATTTGATAAAAAAAATTAAATTTAGATCTGTAAATATAATTGAAATAGCATATAAGTTATCTTGTGCCATTCAACTAAACGGCTGACCTGCAGAGGGATGTAGTTTTTCATCAATTTTTTTAGGGGATCTCCCGATTCCTTCACCCTAAAATTCAGATGCCACTCCATATTATCATTATGTCACCGCTCATTAGCACAAAAAATCTCGCTGCTAAACATTCGCCAAATCTTTTCACTCACTCACTGGAACCATACACTCTCCAACAATGAATGCTCATACGATGTTACATCAAAATATAAAATTAGATTTGAATGTGACACATATGGATCATGATATGCGACCGTTCTTATTACCTTAAGATAACTGATATTAGAAAATCATCACGTAATAATAAATCTTATAGGTAACTGTTTTAAGTATGCACTGATATGTTACTATCAAGTTTAATTAAATTTCGTTCACAGGTTGTGAAAGCCATACATATAAGACATACAATGAACGTAATACTTACAAATGCACTATCTCATACGCCTATCTTTCCAATTAGGAAAGTATTGTTATACATTTACAGTCATGTGTGCAACAATGTTCGTTCGGGATGGAAGATATGTTTATAAGGAATAATTCTAATTGCTTAGTTACTAAATACCTTATTCCATTAATTTACCATGAGAAAAACACATATCGTTCACAATTTGTAGATCGATATACACAAATATTATTTAATTTTATCTTTCCAAAATCTACAGTTCCTACTCAATGTATACAGTTGGTAAAATACTGTCTCCGTTATTCAAAACAGCTCTATGATTACACAAGTCTCTTTCCCGAAATATCTAACCATTTACTATTTTTTTTTAACCTGTTCGTTCATATCACTCCCACAAACGCACTCTCCAACATCTCTCCAACACTTCCAGCTCGCTCCAACAGTTCCGCCGTCCGTCTGCATTCGCCACACTGTCATCTCTTTATCCGCCGATCTCGCGTCGCTCCTGCCTATCGCCGACGTCGTCTTCGCTTTCTTAGCCAGGTCCATCACTTAGTCGCACTGGCTAGATGCCACAATAACTCTCCCTTTGGCCTCTGCAGGCTGGTACATATACAGCCAACCCCAATTATCTCTAGAATGTTCTCAAAGCTCAAGGATGATACAGGATGCCAGCTGTGTCGACAGGGTGGATATTCAAGGTGTTAGGGTAACTTCAAGGAAAGCCTAATGGTTATGGCTGCTGTTCGCCATTAAGTCAGTCCATGACAACAGCTACAAGCCGTGTGTCGCCAGAAGTGATTATAAGGAGATGGGAAGGAGAAGGAAGCCCTGCTCACAGGCTGTCACAAGTGAGTACTGGAAGCGAGAGCGACAGAAGGACTAGCTCATAATGTCACCTGCGTACATGGGGCCTAGTGCTGTATTGATGCAACATGTATAGGATCTTTATTATCACTATCTGATAAACCTTTGAATAGGTAAATCATTTAGGGTACTTATATAGAAAATAGTGATACTGTCGCAAGGATGAGATCCGCCTGCAGAGAGGACACTGTTACTTAGAACTCAAGGAATCGGTACTAATGCCATTATTTCAGTTTAACTGTGGCATACGGGAATATACATTTTCACATCGTAAGGTTAAAAGGTTTTCGGAAATCTAACAAGACAACTACTTTATTATTTACAAATACTACATGGTTTTCTACTTTAACTTAACTTAGTGGTACAGGTAACACAGTGCAATGAAGTAATTATACAATTTTCATCAAACCGCCATAATCAAGAGGTGAAAGTTAGCTATAACTTATCATTCTACAAATTTTACCAATCATTAGTGATAAAACAATGAAACCATACTATAAATTCTCAAAGAGTTCATCGGTGTGAACTGAGGAACACACTGCAATAACATTTTCTCACGTGGTCTTGATAATTGTTGTTCATGTGCTAATATGTGGTTCAGGTGGGCAACTGTAGGTAGTGTATGCTTTAATCTTAATGTTGGTCAAGAATGAATATTCTTGTGTTTGAGACTAGCAGAGATTTGAAAATGTTTGTAAGTCTATTTCTTAGGCTTTCTTGACATTTGGTTGAAGACTGAGACTTTTTTTTAGTATACTCGGAGTTTTTCTTGTGAGAGAGTGGTATTTACATTTTGACCGAGTTAATTGTCAATTCCGTACTATACTTGTAACTTTGAATGTGTACACTACAGCGGACATTTTTAGTACTATCCTGTTATTAAAAGTACTACTACTTGCATTATTAAAATTACTGTTACTTGCGTTAAACATCTCTGTTGATTTAAAGTAGTGGCTATATGACGTTAAGATTTGCAGACGATGAAAAAAAGCGACAAAGTAGATAATAAGAAAATAATATTCTAATTAGTTGAAGAATGTGTGTCCCGGTGATAAAAAAAAAGTATAGGGTATCTACGAAACACTTTTTCAGTTAATTATCTGCAGTTCATTGACACGTTAATCACTGAACAAAATTAATGCGTACAAAACTGTTTTAATGTAAAAATTGGTGCACTTTTTGCATTCACATTTTTTTAATATTAATATGTAATGTGTCAAACTTATATAATTTAAAACCGGCTAACCAGTGTTATGCTTAACAGGTATTGGAAATATTTTTAAAAATAAATGTTGAACAGTTTTGAATAAATTTGTTGTATGTTGCGTCAACTATATATAACTTGCTAAACACAAACTTTTTAAATTATTTCACAGGTATGACCACGAAATACGCGACTACAAATAAACTTTTAAGACTGATCTATTTAATTTTAACCATTTCATTGTGTTTAATTATGCCACAATATACGATATTTTCTGATTTTTACAATAGAAAAATTGTTTACTTTTAAACAGTCGTAAAGAAATTAACAGCCTTAATGGCTAAAAAGCTTAACAAAAACAAATCAATGTAATTCATCTCGCTGTTTTGTTTGGTATTTTTCTCTGTTTTTAAAGGTCCTAGTTTTGTATATTACGCACATGAAGTAGCAGGTGTGTGCGGAATAACAAAAGCTTACGAGCTGATGAAAACCTATGAGTGTGATAGTGCAATAGTTGGAACAACAGACTACGTATGGTATCCTAAATTGTACGATGATTATGTAGCTATCAGAGATATCAACAGCAGCGACAGCTATTGTCATAATGATACAAAAGGTAAGTTCTAGCTATAAAAGGGCTTGCATTTTATGAGATTCGCAAAATTGAGCACAAATGCATTTAATTAAGATTGAGATTCTATTTTTAAATCCAGGGTTTTGGATCTTCTTATTGTTCGGTCATATACTTACTGTTTGTAAAATGAGCGTCAAATAAATTCGTTATATTTCATGAACACAAAACTTCTCTCTTGTTATGGCTAGAGTATCTAAACATTTATTTTACTTCCCTGTATACATGCAAATGACGATATTTTTTAGAATAAATACATATACATTCGAGTTTTATCCTGGTCATTTTATAGTTTATTCCTGTAGTAGCCGGCAGAATGGAAGATGAAATCATATACTAAAGAGTATTATCCTGGTCATACCATTATTTATTCCTGTGGTAGCCGGTCGAATGGATGATGAAGACATATACTACAGAGTATTATCCTGGTCATACCGTTATTTATTCCTATGGTAGCTGGCAGAATGGATGATGAAAACATATACTACCGAGTATTATCCTGGTCATACCATTATTTATTCCTATGGTAGTAAGCAGAACGGAAGATGAAAACATATACAACCGAGTATTATCCTGGTCATACCATTATTTATTCCTGTAGTAGCCGGCAGAATGGAAGATGAAAACATATAGTACCGAGTATTATCCTGGTCATACCATTATTTATTCCTGTGGTAGCCGGCAGAATGGAAGATGAAAACATACAGAACCGAGTATTATCCTGGTCTTATCATTATTTAATCCTGTGGTAGGCGGCAGAATGGAAGATGAAAACATATCTAACAGAGTATTATTCTGGTCATACCATTATTTATTCCTGTGGTAGCCGGCAGAATGGAAGATGAAAACATATACTACATATTATTATCCTGGTCATACCATCATTTATTCCTGTGGTAGCCGGCAGAATGGAAGATGAAAACATACAGAACCGAGTATTATCCTGGTCATACCATTATTTAATCCTGTGGTAGGCGGCAGAATGGAAGAAGAAAACATATCTTACAGAGTAATATTCTGGTCATACCATTATTTATTCCTGTGGTAGCCGGCAGAATGGAAGATGAAAACATACAGAACCGAGTATTGTCCTGGTCATACCATTATTTAATCCTGTGTTAGGCGGCAGAATGGAAGATGAAAACATCTTACAGAGTATTATTCTGGTCATACCATTATTTATTCCTGTGGTAGCCGGAAGAATGGAAGATGAAAACAGGTTATACCAGCTTCAGTTACCTGACAACATGAGAAAACCGTGACAGAATTTTAAAGGAAGGAGTCCTATCACTGTCATCACGTGGGTTTGTCGATTGTTTCTAGTGACCAGCAGCAGCGAGGATACCTCTCACAGTATCTTATTAACCAATATGAAACGCCTGCAGGTGCACGATGTGATAGCTCATTCGTGGAGTCTAAGTTCGCGGTATAACTGGATACAGAACTATTTCACTTAATCATGTTTAGCTGCATGGAGCAGTTACACGAGCTATGAACTAGTTCAGATCTCAGTCCCTTCTCGTTTATAGTAAACTGGTTTCATACACATATTCGATGCTTCTCTCTTGTTTGGTGCTTGGATTAACGATAGCTTCTGTTTGGTCTGACCTTTTGCAATCTTTGAATTATATAGACTTTTAGGTGTAAAATATTTGTATAAACTTTACACACTCAGCAGCAATGCAGTTCGTAGCAATACGATGATTAAATGTTGAGTGCAGATGTAATAATAATTAACTATGGTACATTTAAGATTTCAAGTTTGTAGGGGTTATCAAGTTCATTGAGTTAATTCTGTTTGGTCGTGTAACATCGCATACATGTTTAGCTTTAAACGCTATCAGACTTAGCTGTTCAAAGTATTTAACCAAACAAGTTTAAAACACCTTGTGTGACAGTGATCTAAGACAACGTATAATGGAAAAAGAGTTAAGGTGACCGTCTGTCCAGGCTTGAGAACGACGTTCTCTGGAGAACACGTTACCTTGAAAACTACTCAGCATGCATAATATATGTGTCTGCCTAGGAATAGCATTCAAAGATCATTGCACGTGTGCATGCCCATTTCATTTATTTCTAAACTTTGATTTTACGCCGCCGAGATTGGCGAAAATGGATTTTTTGTTATTCTTTTACAGTATGAAAATCAAGCCGTAGAATTTTTTAAAGAAAGAGTGTAGGGTTGTACATTACCCTTTTATCTGCATGTCGCGTAGAGGCAAATTGTCTCTGAGAAGACTGCACACCAGGTCAGTGACTAGCGCCTAGAGGCTAGTGTGGGTGTAATATGTGTGGTGTGCTGTCTCGTTCTTACAGCCTCCGCACTTCTAGACCTGAAACCTACCGCCATATATATATATATATATATATATATATATATATATATATATATATATATATATATACATATATATGTATATATACATATGTATATAATGTGTGTATATATATATATATAGCGCGGACCTGTTTATGTAAAATAAGGTGGGGTTTTATTGACCAACATTATTGTCTGGTGAATATTAAGGATGTTCAAATGCGATAAAATCATAGTTTTGTATTTATATGAAATAGTGCTAGTTATGTAGACTATACTTGTGACTGCAGCTTCCTTTTACGAAACAATTTTATCTTTCATAGTTTTCTCGTAATGGTGCGTCCAAGTCTAAATTTGCATGTTCTGCTGACATGCAAATAGTGAAAACCAATTGACTTACGTAAGTGAAATATTTCACGGTGAAATAACATGCCATGAAGTGCGCAGCAAAACGTGGAAAAACATTCCATGTACTATTTTATACTTAATAAAAATTTTGAATTTGTAATTTTCTTTCAGTACATTTGTGATATTTTCAATTATTAAAAATATTACATTGTGAGTTTTAAAATGATCTGTTGCAGATCTCATGGGATGTTAGTTCACAGTGAATTATTTAATTTAAGTAGTTCAATTAGTTTTTGCTATTTGCATTGCAGCATAACAATCAAAATTTGACATTGACGCACCGTTATAAGAAAACTATGAGAGTTAAAAATGTTTTGTTAGAGGAAACTGCACTAACAAGTATCGTCTACAAAACTAGCACTATTTAATAAAAATATAAAATTAAGATTTTATCGCAATTGAACACCCTTAAGGCGACGTTAAAAACAAAATCTTAAATTACTTTTTTTGTAAATTCTAGAAAGAATAAGAGATGGAGCCACCAAACTTGGCATAGAGAAATCTAAGAATCAGAGCAAATAAATCTGGTTAAATGTGGTTGATGCAACGTTCCCTTTCACTGCTTATGTACGGGTTACTCAACCTATTTGTGAAAGTTACTTTTAAATACTAAGCGGTAATAAAATATTAGACGCATGTCATTTCTTATTGCTCAAAATGAAAGGGAAAGTACCTCTTCGGTTAATTCATTCTGGTAAACCGTTTTCGAAAAAAGCGAATCAAAATACGAAGGCGCAGTGTAACCCCGCAGAGGTAGGCAATGCAACGGCTTTCTGAGCAATGCTAATTGCAGCATTGACTGGTTGAATTGAGTACTGTAGCGAGATTAGAGTGACGTTATGCCAACTAACACTTGTTGTAGGAACTATGCAGTAGGGTGCCAACTGATTTCGTTTTATTTTTACGTGAAACTGCTGAAGATATTCTCAACCCGTGTTACGACTTAATTGCACACACTTGAAACGATTACGTTTAAACTCGCCGCTTTCTTATTAGAATAATGATTTTGGGGGATCATAAAGAAATTAATAAAAGCATTATTTTGTACTAAAGTCAGCAAAGAAGCATTGCTCGAATTTATAAGAATAAAGACACGCAAACAGCCTATGTAAGTCTAAATGACGAGGTATTCGATACTACCTACAAATAAAACTGTAGAGTCACGACTCAATGCACCACAGAACATTTAATACTAGAAAAGACTGTGCAACAATTAGTACTTCACGTGTAGCAAAGTCAGCCTAATCACCCACCGGTTTTCGCGCCTCACACGTGGGAAATTACATCGCAACATAAGTCTCTTAACCGTAATTTCTTGAGAGCTGATGATGTTGGAATGAGGTAGAAATGGTACAATGGCGGAATATGAGAGGAAGCAAATGAATCTTGAGAAAACACGCTAGCTATCGGTAAATGCCGACACCAACCACTCTTTTAGTCGTCAGATTAAGAGAGATCGCGTTTACAGTACAAGGAACGTACCACAAGTAGGAGTAATGCATTTTCCTGTAATGCATACGCATTTATTAACATCAATACATGTTTACTATAAGTGTTATAGTTGCCGCCCCCCTACTTCAACACACAGCTCGCACCTGCGGATCAGGTTGCCTGGACTCCTGCATGAATGTTTGGTATGGCACGTACACAATCAAATGCGGCTATCACACGTGCCACGAGATCTTCCTGGCTAGATACAAGCGTCTCGTAAATTAGGGAATTGACATGACCCTTTTAAAATAATTCAATGGAATCAGGTCTGGAGATCGAGCCGGACTATGGATGGGCCATCATCTGCCTATTCAGAAATCTGCTAACGTAGTGTTAAGATGGCACACGGCAGCAGAAAAATGTGGTGGTGCCCCGTCGTGCTGAAACCATATGGTGCAGCGAATTGCCAATGGTACTTCCTCCAGCAATTCCAGCAATATATCCTGCAGGAACGTTAGGTAATGGACTTCACTGAGGTGGTCAAGTAACAAATTAGGTCTCAACAAATTATTGTTAACAATGCCAGGAAATTTTGACACTGTAGCGTTTTGGTTGACCATAGGGTGCATGTGGTAGGGATTGTGGTGAACCCAGATTATAATATTCCTCTCGCTACTGTATTTATTTTAACCATTCAATGCTGCAATTAGCATGACTCAGAAAGCTGTTGTATTGACTACGACTGCGGGGTTACACTGCGCCTACGTATTTTGATTCACTTTTTGTCGAAAACGGTTTACAGGAGTGAATTAACACAAGAGCTACCTTTCCCCTTAATTTTGCGTGATAAGTAATGACATGCATCGAATATTTTATTACCGCTTAGTATTAAAAGTTACTTTCACAAAAAGGTTGAGTAACCCCTACATAAGTAGTGAAAGGGTACGTTGCATCAACCACATTCCACCAGATATATTTGCTCTGATTCTTATAGCTCTATGCCAAGTTTGGTGGCTCTATCTCTAATACTTTCTAGTATTTTCAAAAATGTAATTGAAAATTTTGTATTCAACGTCATGTAGCTTCCTTAATATTCATCACACGATAGTGTTTGTCAATATGTAACCCCGCCTTATTTTACATAATCCGATCCCGGAGTTTTGGTCCACGATGTGTGTGCGTCTATATATATATATATATATATATATATATATATATATATATATATATATATATATATGCCTACAGTTACGAATGTACATTAATTAAATATTTGATATTTAGGGTATAGACATTTGATGCGTGTGTTATCAGGTAGCTAATTTCTTCAGTCTTTCTGATGCTCCGCGTAAATTAAAACTGTCTGTTATAGAATTCCAGTTAAATCCACAGGATCGAAGTAGTTTTTTAAAAAAAAATCTTCAAAACTGACGTAGTTAAACTAGGCTATGTGTTTATGACAATGTCAATTATTTTTATGACTTTGGTCCCTGAAATTGAAAAAATAAATAAAGTTTTGAAATTTTACTAAACGTTAAACACAATAACTGATTATCCTTTTATTATTTTTATTTTAACCTTTACTTAACCAAGACAGGATTTTAAGTGAATGTTTTGTAATGTAAGGTCATGTTTTCTTTTTTACTTATTTGTGCCTTTATTGTCGTTCTGTATTGTATTGTGTTATTTTGTGTGCATAATCTCGAGTAATCATATTATGTTTGCTTGTAACACATTTATTTGCCAATTTGTTATTGACCTCAGCTTTAAAGGACATAAAAATAAAATAGATATATAAATATATGCTCTTATTGTGAATTATGCATATGTTAGTAAAAATTTATTTCAAATTGTTAAGTATGGTCATAGAAAAAATAAGGTGTTACAGTATGGTAATAGAAGCTCTTTTATACAAAACCACGGTCTAAGAGGTAGAGGTCTTGACACTGCGTATGCTCTCCAGCAAGAGAAAGTGGCCCCTTCATGTCGCCGAGCGCTAGTAGTAATTTGGTGGAAGATTTGTCTTGTTTACATCTCGCGTTTTAAAATTTTGACAATTATTTACATAAAATAATGTTAATAAGGTAAGCTGATATAGTATATACATGTTCCATGTCCATAAATGCATTGGCATGTGTGGAACTGTTTATAAAAGTAGTCTGAAGGAATATATTATGTATTAATGTTTTAGTGAAGATATTCGAACAAAAACTGTATTTTGTGCCCTACAAAATTTGAGAAACGTTGCAATGTGCATCTACATGTAAAATATTGAAAAATTAAATTTTATTGTTATAAAAAATGTATTCCAATAAAAAATTACGTTCCCATTTTTTTCTTCGATATAATACTCGCAATTCCGGTAACAACTTCACATTTTAAGCTAAGCCAAATACAAAAACAAGACAAATCTTCCACCAAATTACTACTAGCGCTCGGCGACAAGAAGGAGTCACATTTTATTCCTCAGTGTCAAGACCTCTACCTTCATAGACCGTGTACAAAACTCATACTTATTCAAACAAAAGACAATTATATTGGTCTAGTTCTTAGAGTAAATATAGGGTAGATGGAGCATCCTCTATACAACTGCGTACAAAATTGTTTGTTCAACATGTGTCACGTGACTTTAGTGAAATATGCGCGGGAGATTTGAAATAATATTGAGGAGGCAAGCTAAAAATTGCTTAGTAATCACATCTATGTTGGGTTATTTTGGTCCCTTATGAATATATTAACTAAGGAGACTATACTGCCTTATCATCGCATAGTATAATTGCGCAGAAATTTCAGAACTACTAATGCAAACAATGTTTGCAACGTTACTGTTTTCCTTATCCCAGCTGTTTTTAGTAAACAGAAAATATTTGCTACATACTTACTGTAAGGTTTTGAACCTAGATCTTGGTGACACCACACGACTAAATATATATTCTGGAAGGTACGCCATGAGTTTCAAACAACACGACTGCATTTATACGCCGATAAAACATAAATAAACGACACCAAACTCTCGAGACCATGTTGGAAACATATTTGTGACGTCTTGTTCCCTCTACTATGTATTACCTCTATGGTCTAGTTTTATAAGTAAATATTCCCATGTATGTTTTATCTATGTTTACCAGCTGCTAACAGTCATTTTGGTTGATTACCCGTTTGTCAGTGTGTATTCTCTGGTTAAATGAGGCACATCATTTGCTACGATGACGTATTTCTAAATACTTTTGGGTATTGTAACTTGCCTCCATTGTAAGAATCTTTAAAAGACAAAAACGTTATACACATAAGTACTTTTCTTTAATTTGACATATACCAATCAATTTAATAAAGTAATACTTCGTAGAACTTGAAGTTCATCAAATAAGTTGTAGGTTATTCATAATTGACCCAATATAGTGTACGAAAAATTATGAAACGTATGAAAATATTGTTTGCATGAAGCATGTAACACCTGTGCCCAGAGAAGTTAAAATTAAATTATTTACTTTTCTAGACAAAAAATTTTTCATAAGCGACGCGTGTGTCGTTATGTACCTTCAGAGAGCCAAGGACGCGAAGAGAATTTATGCAACGGTCGTTCATTCCGACTATTACTGCAATGGTAACAGAAACACTGGCCTTCTGAGGCCAGTTAGGGAACCAATGTTACAACTTCTTGAACGCTTCTACGAAAAGTGTCACATTAACCCTGAAGAAATAGGCTACATTGAAACCAGCAGTTGTGGATGGAAGGTAATGTTTCAACAGTCAATATTAAAGAAAGTATGTCTCTATGCATAAATAGTCATTGTTTTTAAGTTCGATAATGAAATTCAGTATTTTTTTTTTCTATTTTCAGAACATCATATTTGTAACATTTCAAATTGTCATAATGTATGTAAATGTTACAGAAACTGAAGTGTATTTCGTTTCTGTTCAACTTGAAGAGTAAATTACTTATTTTTCAGAGATACAAACTAAATTTGTAGTTGAAATGTGCCTAAGGTATATCTTATTTAGCATACAAATATTAAATATACTCTCTCCGTGCAAGTTATGTTGGTAACTAACACTGGCTCATCATGTTTAGCATAGATTTTGAAATAATAGTAGTCTTATGAGATCATCTTCCTGGATGTGTGTTCCCCTAAAACCAAAATAAGTCAAATATACTGGAGGAAAAATTGTGAATAAAAATTAGTAATAAAAATGGTTTAATATAAGTAACGGGGAAGACTTATTCTAAAAACAGGAACATTGGTTTCGATTAAAGTTACATTTAGGAATATCAGCCTACTAATCCATAATAATCTGATAGAATAACAAGCATTAGCCAGAATAATTCAAGGCAATATGGCACACAAAACCGACGTTACAATTAAAACAAAGTAAAACAATAATTTCACGTACTAGTGTACCTACGACTAGCCTGCGTTCTGGTCTACAGTCTGTCGTTCCACAATTAAGAATAAAATTATTATATTAAAAACTTTTACCGCTTGCATTAAAGATACTAAATTGTAAGCGGATGGAACTAGTATGACGTTATAAATACTTAAATTTACCTTTAGCTCATCTTAAACTCCTGTTTCAAGTGCGGCAAACAGTAAATAATTAAATGGGTAAATGGCAGGGTGGGGTAGGGGCCCCACTAGCAGTGACTTACTGACGTTGACGACTCTGAGATGAACTCTCTGTTGATGACCCCCTGGAACAGCCTCACTCCAACAACGATCAGGAACAGAATTTCCCCGTAATATCTAGGCGACGTACGTCATAAAACGGTACCGCGGCTCTTACGACGCTGTACGATCGGTCAGCGAATTCCGCCAATAGTTGACACACAACCAGCGTGGTCTCGCTGGAATTGTCCTTGTTTTGCAACCAGAGTTACGCCAAGCGCCTGCAAAACTGCAAATGATCACAACGACAAGGACGGTTCTGCAGCCCCAGATGCCTGTCGTAACAATCGGTCAGCAGTAGTACGCTTCTGACGAAACTGTTACAGCAGACGACTCCCGCGTCCTGGTTTTCTCAAATTAAACAAAGTTTGTCACAGCTCACCGGCGAAACTCTAACTAAAAAATTTAGCACTGTAACAAGAGTATTACTTATCTTAGGAAATATATTTCAGAATTTAATAAAATTTGGTACATGTGTGCTGCATGTAAATGTGACTACTTTTGCGTATTTAGTTCATCATGCTTTTATATTTTAAAAATGGCGGTAATTTTTATATTTTTAGGATAGCATCGCATACCTTAAGGAAATATTTTTCAGAGAATCATCAAACGTAGTACACATATACTACATACAAAGTTGATATGACGTTTATGTATTTCGTTCATTCGGTGTTCATTGTTAAATAATGTAGCAATTTTTGTATGTTTATCATAAGGCATATCTGATTAAATGTTTTCAGGAATTTCATCAAACTTGGTAGACATATACTTCGCACAAAGTTGACTTCAATTTGTTTATTTAGTTTTTCACGTTTTCGTAATGGTGAGCATTTCATATTTTTTGCTTAGTATGCCATATTAGGGAAATATTTTGCCGAAGTTGATTCACCTTGTCATACGTAAATTACTTAATTATTTGACTTTACTTTTGTGTATTTTGTTCATCACATGTACATATTTTTAAAACAGAAGCCATTTTTCTATTTTCAGTATAACGTGTCATATCTCAGGAAATATTTTCTCTGGATTTCATGAAATTTATTTCACATATACAAATTAGTAAGCCGGCTTTGATTTTGTGTGTTTTATTCGTGCTGTGATGATATTTCCATAAATGCGGCCATTTTTGTAGTCTGTCATACCTGAGAAATAGTTTTTTTTTATAAACTAATAATCTTGGTTCAAATGTACAGCTTGGAAATTTGACTTGACTTTTAATTTCGTTTTCCTTCACTTTATACGAATATTATGAATATTACACGCATACTACTTACCATACTGACCTGACTTTTGTGTATTTTGATTGTCATATGTCTGAATTGATATTGTAACTTAATATTCCTAGATGTACGTAAACTATGTTAAATTTCAGGGTTAATTTTCCTTTACTTTGAGGAAAGTATGTTTATCAGTTATTTGAGTAATATCTTATTTAACATTTGTCAGGGTTTTGAGTTTTTGTTTTCACCTTTAAATAAACGCAGATATTAGTTATTTTTATATTGTGTTTATGAACACGAATTATTGTTTTCGTAATATAATTTATAAATATGGTTTGGGAAAATATGTGTCTTCACATGTATATTCTTACAGCAATTAAAACTAGCAATATGTCAGTATAATAACGTGTTTTTGAAACTTTGTTCGGGTACATTCTGAAAGAAAAAAAAATAGGCGAAGGAGACCACCTTCCTTTCTATATCTGTACCTCGGAGACAAAAGACACTATGTCCACTTTTTGTCAAAATGCTCTTTTTACAGTTAACATGACCAGAGTTTTAAGTACTTTGTAATGGCATACAACACAAAGTCAATATTGAGTTTAAAAACTTTTCTTGTGGGCACTAAACAGCTGGATTCAGCAGTGAATCACACTCTTCAAACGGCTCTCCTGAAAAATATTGTTTTTGTGACATAGTGTCTTATGCCTCTGTTGGTATGTGCCTGTGTTTGTCCCCATTAAAATGTTTGAACCCGTGGACAGAATTCCATCTTGCTTGATATACAGCAAACTCAAGTTACGTGTAGTTTGTTCAAGCTCTGTAGGCCAGTAAAACTAGGAGAAATATTATGAAATAATGTTGACAGTTCCAACAGAGATAAGATTGGCAGATCTAATTAGTACTCCATTTTTAACAATATTATAATTGTCCTCTACAATCAAATATATGCTCTGACCGCCAAACTGAAACATACCGAATGAACAGCGACACTTGACCAAAATTGCCTCATTTACTGAACATAGTGATGGCTGAGCCGTAAATTTGTTCGGGCATAAATGTCAGAAACAAAAATTTTCCAATAAAGAAAATGAAAAATTATTATTTAAGAATAAATAGGTCTATGAATTGTATAGATGAAATTAAACAATGTAAACATTTAGTCCATTGTTTTTTATCAAAATACCTGGAATTGATGGAATGTTCACACTTATTTCCTAAAGTGTAATGAATAAGCGCAAACAAATGCATGCATAGAAAAACGTGATACCTAGTTTAGAAAAGTCGGATATAAAGTGACAGTTAAGGTGAATTAATTTATGTGACAATTGATAGTGTTATTCGTACATCTTAACTGAAATAACTAACATAGCGAACAATGAGAGAAATTAATCACTCTCCAAAGAATGATATATAATATATCATCTGAGAGAACTAAACATATTACATACTATGGACAATACTGAATATTTGCAGTTATTGTAATAATTAGTTGAGATCATCAGTGTGGTGAACATTTTAAAGGAATATTACTGCTTTTTGTATGGAAATGTGCATATGCTTTCTCTTGATATGTGTCTTCCCTCTGTGAGTCATTGTGTACTGCACATGCAAAACATTCTTTGTTCCGTCCAACGTGTACACTGACATCTGCATTATCAAAAACAAACTGATGGAATGTTTCTTCGCCAGCAATTTTCATCATCACTTGTGATAGCAGAACTAAAATAAAATATGGGTTTGTTTTTAAGAAGTACTTAAACATACTCTCGATAAACATATAAAAAATATTGCTTGAATCAAAATGTCTATGTAGATAAACCGCAAGCTTAATCAGAAGCATTAAATAAAAAGACCGTGGTCTTACTGCGGGTACCAAAGTATGGACAGTAAACGCATTTTTAATTTGATGGAGTGGAGGTTGAGATTTTCGTAACATTTAAGGAATTTCGTGCTCGTTTTTTATCAAACTGCAGTTGATTCTGGGTACCACAATTCATGTTTCACTAAATATCAAACATACTGATCTACAGCAGGATAATAAGGAAGTCTGAAGATAAGTAAATTTCTACACTATTTCTACAGCTGCTTTGATAATGACAACAAGTGCCAGTACTCGATGAGTCAACTTATGACTGCTATGGATGAATAAGCTCACACATGACTCTTGAGAAACGTCTGTGGTATCACACCGGAAAATACATTATAAATGACAACACGAAAAACACAAACCATTTAAGTATAATTCCGTGATACAGGATTTAAACAGTTAGCCAACAATCAGTTCATACAGAAAGATATCAAACCAATCCAACAATCTGAAGACTTAGAGTTGTTAGAACTGCAGCTGGAATAATTCGAGAAGTTATAGTAGCTTAAACATATGCCAAATGCGTTTCCAAATATAAATGCTTTCTTGAAGATAGCTTAAGTTTTGTACAGTTTCAGAGACATAAAAGTGCTTTAAAGAGGGTTTGATTATGAACGAAATAAAAGGAACTTAATACTTCACCAAAAGGAAATATGCTTATCGGATTAGATATGTACTTAAGCACGTGTTTATCCATCAGTTTGTTTCTGATAATTCAGATTTACTGAGTACAAAGTACAGTCAAAGCACCTTCAGCCGTGGTAAATTTGCGAATAGACAGTTTCGCAAACATACCACAGAAGCTCTAACCAAAGTTATTGAATGTGACCATGGTAAAGGTGTACATGTAATTTTTATTTTGTTGCCGCAGAACTTATAAGTGAAGCAGTTGGTAGTAATGACCTTTATGGTTGTAATATGCTTATTCTGTGAATGAGAAAGCATCTAATTGAAATGTTACAGAAATTTGTGCAAGAAAATAGGGTATTTTCACATGTTTTGTGCTTATAAAGTATTATTTCACTATTTTGTGGTGATAAGGTAAGTTCATAAGGATTAAATGGTTTTCAAACCACCATTAAGCTAATGTTATATCTTTTAATTTACATTACGAAAACGTGTTGTTTTACAAAGCCATCCCTAAATTATGTGTAATAATAATGTATTCTCTTTGGACTCGAGCTGTCGTATGTTTTGTTTATTCATGCTATGGAAGGTGTAGGATTTTATGTTGAATAAAACCTTCTTTTAGGTAAGACTCTCGTCAATTTATTGAACATAAAATAATAACATAATTCTGTTCACTTGAAGAAAATGGATCGCTTACTACGGCCAGAAAAATTGGATATCAATCCTGAATCATCTACTGCTTCTCATGAATGGAAACACTGGTACTGTACCTTCAAAAATTTTATTGTAAGTACTAAAGCTAGCGAACAAGAAAAATTCCATATTTTGCTAAACCATGTTTTTGCTTCGGTTTTCAGTTACATTAGCGATTGTGATAGTATGGAAATTGCTGTAACTGTACTGAATAATCTTTATTCTAAATCCGTTAACGAAGTTTTTGCTCGTCATAAACTTGCGACTAGAAAGCAACAGTATGGTGAATCTATTACAGTTTATCTGAGAGCTCTAAAGCAACTCAGTAAAGAATGCAATTTTAAAGCGGTCACTGCTGAGTTAAATAAAAACGACTGTGTACGTGATGCTTTCATTGCTGGTTTACGAGATTCACACATCCAACAGCGTCTCCTCGTAAACACAAACCCATCTCTGGAAGATGCCTTTGGTTTGGCTCGATCTTTACAATTTGCTCAGCATCAGTCTGCCTGTTATGATTCTCCTAAATCTGTCAATTCTCTTTCTGAATCAAATAAATCGCTGGATAACAACGAGAACTCTCATCAAAAACTGCCCCTAAATTCAGAACAAAAGGAGGCTTTATCAGCTACTAATTCGAGATGTTATTTTTATGGCTTCAGTAAGCATATCAGAAGTATCTGCCCTGCCTATTTTCAGAGGATGTGGCAAGAAAGGTCACTACGAGAAAGTCTGTCACAAACGACTACCAAAAACTGCTAACACAATTGCTTGTATTCAAAATCTATCTTATTCTTGTATTGCTAGTGTATCTTGTGGTCTTTCGAAGGCTGTAGTGCCAGTTATCATTAATGAAACTGCTGTCTCTACTCTTATTGATACCGGCAGCACATCTAGCTTTATAAGCGAGAAACTTGTTAAACAACTTCGACTTCCTGTCAACAGTCGTAAAAGAATGGAGATGTCTATGGCTTCAGGCAGTTTAAAATCTTATTCTCTTGGTGAATGTTCAGTTACCTTATCTGTAGAAGGACATGTGTATAACCCTGCTGTCGCAAGTATTTTACCTGAACTATGCGCTGATGTTGTTATCGGACATGATATCTTAAAGCTACACAATTCTGTAAACATTCAGTTTGGTGGTTCTCAAGACACTCTCAATATATGTGCATTAGCTGCTGCTTTTATTGAACCTGTATCTCTTTTTCGCAATTTTATGCCAAATGTCAAACCAATAACCATTAAATCTCGATGGCACACTAAATCGGACAAGAAATATATAGAAATAGAAAAGTTGCTAAGAGAAGAGATAATAGAAGAAAGTTTTTCGCCATGGAGAGCACAAGCTTTAGTTGTTGAAAGCGAAAATCATAAAAAACGAATGGTTGTGGACTACTCTCAAACAAAAAAACCGGTTCACATATCTTGATGCGCATCCGTTGCCAAGGATTGATGATGTGGTGAATGAAGTAGCTAAAAATGAAGTTTTCAGTTTAATTGACTTGAGGAGCGCTTACAATCAAATACCTATACAAGAAGAAGATAAATTGTATACTTCATTTGAGGCTAGTGGTAAACTGTATCAATTCAAACGAATACCTTTCGTAGTAACTAATGGTTTGGCGGCTTTTCAAAGAGCTATTGATAAGATTATCTCTGATGAAAATCTAATTGGAGTAGCAGCGTACTTGGGTGATATTACGGTTTATAGTGGTAAGAATCAAGAAGAGCGTGACTCTAATCTGAAGAGATTTATGGACACAGTTTCAAAATACGGACTTACTATAAATAAAGAAAAATCTTGCTTCTAAACACGTTCCATCAACTTTCTCGGGTATATTGTGAGCAATGGTTCTATATGCACAGACCCATAACGCCTACGGCCACTCCAAGAACTACCTCTGCCAACGAATGTAAGTTCCTTGAGAAGAAGTCTTGGTATGTTTTCTCACTAACCACATCTTATTCCCAACTTTTCAAAGAAAATGCAAGCTCTAACACAGACCAAATTTCCTCTTAAACCTGAAGCGGAAGAGGTTTTCGATCAACTGAAGGATGACATCTCTAATGCAGTAGTTTCTGCTATTGACCCCAAAGAAGTATTCACAGTAGAAACAGATGCCTCTGAACGAGCTATAGCTGCAACACTCTCTCAGAGTGGTCGAGCTGTTGCCTTCTTCTCTCGGACACTCTCTAAATCTGAACAGCATCATTCTGCTGTGGAAAAGGAAGCCTATGCGATTGTAGAAGCTATCCGCAAATGAAGACACTATCTACTGGGTCGAAACTTCCGGTTGATAACAGATCAGAAATCTGTGTCCTTTATGTTTGATACTACAATATCTGGTAAGGTAAAGAACAAAAAAATTTTAAGGTGGAGATTAGAGTTGTCTTGCTATACTTATGAAATAATCTACAGACCAAGCAAAGATAATGAGGCTGATTGCTGATGCTCTCTCCCGCCAGTGTTCTGCTATGTCTGACACTTCTTTGAGGAAACTTAACAATCTCCATCAAATCTTATGTCATCCTGAAGAAACGAGGATGTATCACTGGGTACGAAGTAAAAATTTTCCGTACACTTTAGATGAAATAGAAGAGTGGTTTCTTCGTGTAAAGTATGTAATGAAATCAAGCCTCGATTTTTCAAACGTCAAGCACATCTTATCAAAGCAACTCAGCCATTTGAGTGCTTAAATATTGATTTTAAAGGACCTCTAAATTCTGTTTCTAAGAACAGATACTTACTTATTGTTGTAGACGAATTTTCTCGTTTTCCTTTTGCTTTTCCTTGTTGTGATATTTCTTCTGCTTCTATCATAACTAAACTTCAGGAACTGTTTTCTCTATTTGGAACTCCTGCATACATTCATTCTGACAGAGGTACATCATTCATGTCTCAAGAGCTTAAAGATTTTCTTAACTCTGTCGGTGTTGCTACAAGTCGATCCCCTCCATACAATCCACAAGGTAATGGGCAAGCAGAATGATACGTTGGCACTGTTTGGAAAACGATTGAACTAGCATTGAAGACTAAAACCCTAGACCCTCGTCATTGGGAGTTAGTATTAGTGGATGCTTTGCATGCTATACGCTCTCTTCTTTGCACTTGTACAAATGAGACTCCACACGAGAGGATGTTCAGGCATGTAAGGAGGTCTAACAATGGCACATCTACTCCAACTTGGCTGCTGACACCAGGACCCGTGTTAATGAAGCGCCATGTCAGACACTATAAGCATGAACCCCTTGTAGATGAGGTCATCTTATTGGAAGGCCATTCTGAATATGCCCACATCAGTCTTCCAAATGGTCGTGAAACTACTGTCCCGACAAGACATTTGATACCTATCGGAAATGACGGATTTGAAGATCCCAACAATATTACCCAGTGAAACTTTCCTGATCATTCAGCTCCAGCTCAAAATGGAGAGGTAAAACAGTTGAATGAAAATATTTCACCTGACGTACCTCAATCCTATGACGATAACAGTGATCATAGAAATGAAACAGAAACTGCCTTTCCGAATTCTCAGACTGTTAATCCTCAAAATTATATTCCTGCTCTGCGTCGTTGTGAACGAGTTCGTTGAAGACCTGAATACCTTGAAGATTATAAGACCTAGGTGGGGTGAATGTAATAATAATGTATTCTCTTTGGACTCTACCTGTCGTATGTTTTGTTTATTCATGCTATGGAAGGTGTAGGATTTTATGTTGAATAAAACCTTCTTTTAGGTAAAACTCTCATCATTATGTTTACATAACTTATAATGTCCTTATCGAACTGCACATTTTTATTGAAATGTGCATCACCACAGATGTGAATGCTAATTACAACATTAAATACTTTTTAAAGTGTTTCTAATTGTAGGTTATGTTCGTGTTTGACGTTATGCCTTTCTAGGCTTCGAGCAATTATTACATTACTTATTTTTATTATTAAATTAAGAGCAGAGCACTTGTGACAGTTTGAGTAATGAGCTACACAGTTTTTGAAAACTGCACATGTTTTGTTAAATAATATTGATTTTTCAACAGTCGTTGTTACCAAGATAGTGATATTTAAGACATGTAAGAAATATGCATTAATTAAAGTTTCTGACACGATTTTTTGTAATTGGCATTTGTGGTATTTGTTATTGGCTTTTATGACGGGTCAGGTTATTATCTGAAAATTCTAAGATCCGTTAAATTTACGTTAAAAGCATTGTTACTAAACAATGGCAGGAGAGCTGATAAGAGATGTTTGGAACACATTCCTTGGACTGAGAACTGGATGAGACACTTTATTTTGGTTGTGTATGAGGTACACAGCTTTTACGCTTAGAAACTTTCAGGTTCGAAGATTGCTTCATGTATTTCCTTCCGTATAGCTTGTCCAGCTCTGTACCTGTACTGTCTCTTTTTTTAACACATGATATTAGAGTGTTTCCTGGTTTGTGTGTTGCAGTTGAATTGTTAAGATGTCTGCAAATCCTGAGAATACATCTTATAGTTGTGGTCAAAGACTAATAATGCTAGTTTTAGATGTTTCCAAGCATCACACAAAGTGTAGGTTTATAAGCTTAGTCAGTGTTACTTTTATACTATATTTATCTTGAACCCTTACTTTTTTACTAACTAATAATTTAACGAGTGAATAGAGTTTCAGTAAACTATTCCACTATGGGAACTCAAGCGTGAAAAGAAGATTCACAACTTTGCACTTAACGATAATTTCATTTTGGTGTTTTGAGACCACAGTAAAATTGCGAATGTGCTTTTTTTTTTTTTTTTTTTTAATTTTGGAATTTTGGGCTTCATTTACTTGTGTGTTGAATACTAATGGGTATCATTGCAAACTATATGGAAAATGACTAACCTTGTTTTGTTTTCATATAAATCACGATAAAACTGTAGTTTTCTCACGCATTTATAGGTGTTTTTTGCTTGTACTGTAAAACTGCATCTATGCAGATTCGCATCTTTACTATTGGAAATACGAGTTGAAGAAATTTTACTTACGCAGCTGTTATTTAGGTCAAATGTTATTTTTCTTGTAGTTTTTTTGTGAAAATTTCAAGTATTTATTTTTACTCAGTTGGTAACTAATAGCTAACAATATCTGACGGTAGAGAAAAATTATAGAGGGATAAGTCGTCAACGTGAACTTTGCCGCAGCAAGGAGGCGACGAACCGACACACTTAGAATAAGCTACTCCGAGTCGTTTCTTTCCCGATCGTTTGAAAATCTAGCTCCCGATCGGCTGGGGCGCTGCGTCTCGGGATCGGTATCGAAAGATAACGATAGTCAACCCAAGAAACTTCAAATCGAGTCCCTGATTATTAAGTCACAGAAAGATACTTATGGCAAAAGAACTTCACGTGTAAACAAATGGAATACTAAAGCATTTTTTTATAAATAATATTCAATGTTTATAAAACACTGTCACTCTTAAGCGCATATACACACACAGTGATTGAGTTATTTCTGGAACAAATACTTAAACAGTAAACCACACAAAATAAGTAGTCAAGAAACAGGGTAACTAGAAAGTTACGATTATTTAACGGCTACCGTTTGCGCCGTTACGTAAGTCACGATAGTACATTATTTCAATGTAGCTAATAATCATGAGAGAAAACAACAGCCGCTGACAAGGAAACAGCCTAAAATTATCACCAATTAGAAACAAAGAAACAGAAGGCGGTACATAACAAACCGCACAAAACTAGAGGAACTTGTGGTTAACCAAAAATATTAGAGTTGAAGTAATGCATATTTTAATTAATTACCTAAATAATGAAGGCGGGTTCTAACAAATGTTCTGTCAATTAAAAACTTAATAAATTGACTTATCGCCATTTACACACACACACACATATATATATATATATATATGTGTGTGTGTGTGTGTGTGAGGCTGCTCAAAAAAACAAGTAATTTTAATTGTATTGTAAAGTATTAAATATATATTATTTTGCATTGTTTCAGATAAATTCACATAGTAAAAATAATATACACGAGGTATAATCACGTTCACAGTTCTAAAACATTTATGCACAAATTTAAAGACATAATGGAATTGATAAATTTAAAGTTAAAACAAATAATTTCATTCATAAAAATACATATCAAGTGAATAACGCCGATTTTGTAGTCTGAAGAAATATGTCTAAATCAAAATCATAACAGAATTAATAACATATAAATTAAATTGGATGCAGCAGTAAAGCCTAAATATTTATAAAGCTAGCAAAAGGCAAGGAAATTGGTTATTAAACACAAAAACATAACATCAAAGAAAAAATATAACAAAATGTGACAGTCCCCGTATCGTATATAGAAAGAGAGATCGCAGCTTATCTGTTCACAAAAGTCCTGCAGATGTAGAAGACGGTTAGCCAGGATGACTTCATGCAGTTCCAAGCTCCAGTGGCTAAACAAAAAAGGGCGGATTTTCAGCCTGTTCTGCCGGAACACGTTGCCGAAAGTAAGACCCCTTAGTTGGCCAGAATGATGTTGCTGGTAGTCGAGAATTTTAGTGGCCTCGAGAATTTACGTTGGTACAAGAATTGTAGTAGCCACGAGAATTATGGTCGGCACGAGAATTCTAATGACTCGAAACTCCGATCGGCATGAGAATCGAAGTGGGCCCGAGTGTTCTGTTCGGCACGGGAATCATAGTGGGCTCACGAGAATTCCGGCCGGCACGAAAATTGTAGTGGGCTCGAGAATTCTAGTCGTCACGAAAAGTATAGTGAGCTCAAAAATTCTGTTTGGTACGAGAATTGTAGGAGAATCGATAATTCCGGTCGGCATGAGAATCGTAGTGAGTTCGTTAATTCCGGCCAGCACGAAAATTGTAGTGGGCTCGAGAATTCTAGTCGTCACGAGAAGCGTAGAGGAATCAAGAAATCTGTTTGACACGAGAATTGTAGGAGAGTCGATAATTCCGGTCGGCATGAGAATTGTAGTGAGCTCGATAATTCCGGCCGGCACGAAAATTGTAGTGATCTAGAGTCGAGAAATAAGACCCTTCGCTAAACACAAAATTAGGTAGGACATAAAAATTCTCGGATGAAAATCACTAACCAGACGAGGATGTATGGAATCTTTCTGAATAAATCACACACATAGAAACCTGGACAGTATGTATAGCAAAAATTTAGCACCACCAGAAGATTACAACATTTCTAAATAAATGTTGCTACATTTTAAGAAAACTATTGCAACATGAATGCCAAGATATGACAAAAAGGGCACAGATATCACGAACACACATCATGATTGTGTTGAAGCTGACGGTCTAGTGCTAAAAAAGAAGAAAGAAATTGCAGAAACATCTAAAAACGAGCAACGAAAATTGCTACGGCAACACGATAAACGTCCACAAAGCAAAGTTACAGGAGACAATCAGGTGAAAACAAGCGACAAATTGGTCGAAATCATTGCATCGCATTGAAAACTGCAGTAACAAGTGTTATAAAGTTGCCGATGAAAGAGGATAATGGCCAGATAAATATAAGTGCAGCGGCTGATATCCGGCCAGTCAAAAGAACTGCCGAAACTGGGCTTGGCAGTCGACTTACGCAACATTACGAATGACTAATTTTCCACAAGCCATGTTTTCCTAAATAAAAAAATAATTCACATAAATAAAATGTACGACCAGAACTTTTTTTTTAATAAGCACTCGAACATCTTAACTTATTTTTAAATTATCCTTATGTAGTATTACTTGTTTATGAAATTACATGGCAATTATTTGGTTACATTGAGGTATGATATAGACGTTAGTGAATTCTGACTCTGCTGTCTTACAAAAATGGTTGCCAGTTAGACTATCCATAGGTATATTTTACTGCTAAGCATACTATATACATTAAAATTTTATTTCCAATTTATTATTGAAATTCTTCGGTCGGAATCTGGTACCTATCTTCATGAATTACAATTGTACGTAGATATTTAAAAACAAATATTGTTTGACTTGTTTGAAGCTTCTTTTTTAATATGTACTGCGAAAGTTTAGTTTGTGTTTCAATGTTCGGAGTAACCACTTCATTGATGATAACTTTCAAAAGGGAAGGATTAAGAGGCTACTATTATAATGGTTCTAGAAGTTTTAAGAAAGAACAGGAGACAGTTTAAAAATACGTATAATTTTATGGTCACCATTTCGTTAAAAACGTTTTTATTTGTAACGTGTTATACCTCTTATCCAATTCACTTCATAGGGAAAAATTTGACACAAAGTTATTTTTCATACAAGGTAGGCCATAATTGGAAAATTACTAAAAAAGTTCGTGAAATTGCGTTAAATCCAGTGGTAATAACGGGTGTGTCGTCAGCTTAAATGACTTAAGAACATGCAAAGTAGCTCCTTTGTCAGCAATACAACTGAATTTACGCAAAATGCAATATTAACTTCAACGCTGCGTGACAGTACAAGACGGACTCAGCGTGGTTTCTGCAGGTGCTTATGAAAACGTAGTGGTATAATCCTACTCGGTAGTATTGGTCTATTGACTGGATCTACTCAGTCGTTGGATGCTTAACGAGCGGACATAAATCCGAAGAATAGTTACTTGGCGGTCCTTTAAAAAAATATTTACGGAAAATTGTGCAGAGGCGGTAGTTTCAGTCGCCGATCTGGCAGATCTGTGTTACCAGACTGGTTTAGAACGGTGCAGAATATTATTTTCTACTAATACAATGTACGTATAAACAATTGAAACGTTAAATATGTATACGTTTAGAACAACTAATTATCTCTAATAATATAATGTATTCCATACCTGAATTACGTTCTCTGGCTATATTTTTAATGTATAAACTTGTTTAGAACACCTAATTATCACTAAAATATATAATTTTTTCCATTCCTGAATTACGTTCTCTGGCTATATTTTTAATTTATAAACTGCTCCAGATTTCTCGATCATCAAAAATAATTCGATTAGAATCTATTGGTTTGTGGACATACGCTATTACTGATGTTTTGCTGTGTAAACTTGTGTTGTGTCATTCAACACAAGTTTAATCAACAAAACATGAGCAATGCCATATGTCCATAAACCAATAAATTCTAATCGTAAACTCCCATTGTAACAAATATTTAAAAATCTCAAAAATTATACGATCCGACGTAGTATTTTCCGTGTAAATGCACTCAAACAGCTATACAACTTTTCTTTTACGTACACATGCGGGAGTCTGTGTTTACGTTTTACGCGCGCTGTCTTGCATATCGTCTGCTGGCGACTGTCTACTCTTGCTCACGAGCAAGTTAAATCTGAGTGGATCCGGTGACGAGATTGAGTTGAATATTTAGATATATGGAGGGCCGGTAGATCTTTATCGCATGACGTTCTTGTCCGATTTTAGAGTAATATCTACACTATCAAGTAGATCCAATGTAGTTTTCATAAGCGCCTTACAAGGCACGACCTAAAACGGTCTGCATTTAGCGACAATAGTACAGTTTATGTATTCAGTGATTATTTCAATGTGTTGTGTACAGTGGACACGGTTGGCATGAAATAAGTAAGTAATTCTAATTTAAAAATTGCGACCAAATCTAGACGTCTGTTCAATTCATTGTGTTTCTGCTGTTCCGCTGTGCGGTCGCTCCTCCTGTTGAAAAGACTTAGCCGGTAGGTGATCTCAAGGCACCCGCGATTGGCCGATAATTCGAAAGGTGGCGGGGTTTTGCAGAAAATTTTAATAGATGACAGCACAGCAGGCTGCGACTATCAAGGCCTCTCACTAGAAACGTACAAGATTTTGGGAGAAAAACGTATTGTTAATAGAAATATTAACATGTTCTATTATTTTCCCCGAATTGCGCAGCCAGAATGCTCCACCACCAGTCTGTAAGAGCCAGGTTTGCTTAAATGCACTCAAACTATTATCTATGCAATCACATTTTGGATGCATAAGAATTTCATTCGGTTGACTTTTTAAACCAAAATATATTATATTTGACTTGATCTGAAACAATAAAATTGATTGACAATAAGTTAGAACTCCATATTTGGAATTAAAGTTATATAAACTCAAACCTAACAATAAAATGTCGTAAAAATAAATGAAATGTGCTGTCTTCACTTCTATCAACTCAGTGCCAAGTGCCAGAAAATCTTCGTTGTTAATTAAAAATTATGCACTCGTGCATGCATTAACAACGAGCAATTTTTTCCCGAGTTAGTTTTTAAGTAACCGGAACCGTAAAATTTTAATAAGTTTTTAAAATCGGTGAAAATCTCAAAACATGTTATGTCTGGCTGGCGGCGGCAAACGAAAACAACTGCGTGCGTGTGGTTGAAACTGAAGACACTTATACAGGGTGTAAATGAAAGTATGTTACAAACTTCGTGTGGTGATTCCTTGTCGAAAATGAAGTACAGTTACGTAAGACGACTTTTCGCTTAGCACCCTTCGTAAGGGAGCAATACGCCCTCGAAAAACGAATTCCAAACTAGTTTATTGGTACAAAATTGTAAACAACATAACATTAAATCATAATTCGCCGGATACTGTGTTCTGCAAACACTTATCGACAGTCCGTGAAAAATGTGTTTCGAATAACTTACACCTTCATCAAAAGAATGGGGGTGGTCACCCCCTTTTCGGCTTAGACGTTGGTGCCATCAGATGTTATGGACATGCAATGCTATAATTTGTATCAAGAGACCGCGAAGAACAAAACAGGTCGTCTTGTTGTTACACTGTAAAGTGACGCATTTACAAGAAAATGGGCACGACAGTGTTAGGGGACTGCGACGTAGGCAACGCGTACTACACAGGTGGTGTGGCTGAACGACGCGGTAGTTAGTAACAAACGCATATCCCACGCTAGTTTGTAAACCTACAACACGTCATGGGCGACGTTGTGTGAGCTACGAACAGTTACTGATATATGGCTGGTGTAGCAGAACGAAATTGTTAGTAAATGTTGTGGGGATATTGAAATGTACTGCACACGTGTAATTATTTTGCACTGTAGTAGTACGAAACCAAATGAAGTGAACAATGTAATGTACACAAATTAGTATGCGTGTAATGTAAGAAGGGTAAACATTGGAGCGCACAATTTTACGTGTGCCAGTCACTATTAAGGCTTTTCAATATCATTCCCTCCGTGATGAACAGACGGTTTTGTGTTCTGTACTCTGTAAAGAGTAAGTTGTCTGAGGCTTGGCCCTGATACATGCACACTCCCCACGTCCTCCTCCGTTTAGCGTGTAATGCATGCCGGAGTACCCATTAGACTGCGACGAGGTACACTTTGACGTGCCGGGATATGTGGACTCGTTATACTATTCACAATAACTGGGTTGCAATAAAAACCAAACGTCCGTGAGACAGTGAACATGGAAAGGTACGGGTATGCTGAGCTTACCGATATGGTATTGATTTATGGTGAAGCTAAGTGCAGTGGCAGGTTACCTGCACGAATGTATCGTGAAAGATTTCCACACAGACGGCACCCAGCCATACTATTTTTGCACGAATCGTCCAGCGTCTTCGAGATACAGGTACTCTCCTGCCACATTTCCGGAACTGTGGTGTTCATGCAACAATACGGATACCACGATTTGAAGCGGAAGATCTCGCCCGAGTCGAGGATCAACCGTCAACAAGTACCTGTGTTACTGCAAATGCGGTGGGTGCATCACACATGACAGTGTGGAATGTCTTGCATGAGCAGCAGCTACGTCCCTATCGCGCATGTAAGGAGCAAGCATTACTGCCACGTGACTATCAACCCAGACATGATTTGTGTGCATGGTTTTTGCAGCAGACAGCTCGTGACCCAGAGTTTCCCAGGAATGTTTTCTTTACAGACGAAGCGTCTTTCACACGTCATGGTGTGTACAATGCTCACAACAGCCATGTGTGGGCTGAAGAAAACCCACATGCCAGGGTTGTGCGATTCCACCAAGAGAGGTTTTCGGTCAACATGTGGGCGGGCATAGCCAATGATACCTTAGTAGGACCGTACATGATACCAGCACGTCTTGATGGCTACGTGTACCTACGGTTCTTGCAATACACTCTGCCCAAGTTGCTTGAGGACGTACCGCTGCTGATACGTGACTGCATGTGGCTACAACACGATGGGGCACCACCTCACAATGCTCGTGCTGTTCGTGAGTACCTCAACCAAGTATTTCCAGGACGCTAGATAGACAGGAGAGGACCTGTCACGTGGCCTCCTCGCTCCCCTGATCTATCAACCCTGGATTTCTACCTGTGGGGACACATGAAGTGCCTTGTCTACGAGACGCCAGTGGACACGGCCGAGAAGCTCGTCGCACGCATCGTTGCAGCAGGCGAAGTGATACGGACGAATGCCAACCTGTCCCAGCGTGTGCGACTGTCCTTGTTGCATCGTTGCAATGCATGTATTACTGAAGGTGGCCGAACATTCGAGCGCTTGTTGTGATATTCTTGTAAACATGTATCACTTATGCGGCTGTGAACGTTTTAATTACAGTAAAGTATTTGCTACACTTGTTTTCAGTACCGTATCATTCGGTGTATTGTGTGTTGCCTAAGTGTCAGCCCACTAAATCTACGTACTGTATTTTGGCCATTTTCTCGGACGTGCTTCACTTTACAGTGTAACAACAAGACGACCTTTTTTGTTCATCGGGGTCTCTTGATACAAATTATAGCATTGCATGTCCATAAAATTTGATGGCACCAACGTCTAAGCCGGAAAGGGGGTGACCACCCCCATTATTTTGATGACAGTGCAAGTTATTCGAAACACATTTTTCACAGACTGTCGATAAGTGTTTGCAGAACACAGTATCCGGCGAATTATGATTTAATGTTATGTTGTTTACGATTTTGTACCAATAAACTAGTTTGGAATTCGTTTTTCGAGGGCGTATTGCTCCCTTACGAAGTGTGCTAAGCGAAAAGTCGTCTTAAGTAACTGTACTTCATTTTCGACAAGGAATCACTACACGAAGTTTGTAACATACTTTCATTTACATCCTGTATAATACAACATTGGAAATATAATATCTAAGGAAAATACATTTTATATTTCTAGTTTAAAACTATAGCCAGTAGCTTAATCTCCGCTATAGTATTATTCATACCGATAAGTGACCACAGAACCAGGGTTTTATTACAAGCTGCATATTTTAAAAAAAGTTTAAACAAAGGTAGGTAGTAAATGGCTATATTTTTTATCTGTTCTCTTATATAATATCTTGTTACAATATTAAGAAATTCGCTATATTTTTTATTTAAAAATATTTAATGGCTACAATTTTTTTTAGGTATATGAAGAAGTCGAATTTGGAGCAATATACGAAGCAATTCTGAGGATGAGAGATTCCCCACTTCTTGTAGGTAGTGTTAAATCAAATTTTGGTAGTGCTGGTTCAGCTGCAAGTTTGTGCTCCATTGCCAAGGTAGTGATTGCTATGGAGAGAGGACTTATTCCTGCAGACATTAGGGTGTCTCCAACACCAAACGTTCCTGCCTTTACCGAAGGAAAACTGAAGGTAACGAAAATGTGTTGCATTATGTATCTAAGTAATTAAATTGTGTCAACCTAATAGGGCCTACTTGATGGCTAGTTGTTCCTTCTTGGGACAATGTTTTTAAATTAATTTATGCCTTTGTGTTATTTTCGCACAAAACTTTAATTTTAATAAGTGACTTTAATTTAATTTGTCGTAAACTTTGGATAATATTAATTGCGAATTACAAGTTTTGTATCTGCTTATCAGAATAATGTTATGGTGATGAGTGTTTAGCAACACAATATTTTTTAATAATTAAACAACCTATGTATAATAATATGGAATAACTGATTTGCAGTTAAAATACTCTAGGACTTGTTGTACTGCAGATAATTTAAGGTAGTACAAATTAAATGACTGAATAATTGGAGCCCCACATGCGAATGTAGTTGGAATTATAGTAAACATGGTTATGACTAGTGCAGTAAACTAAGAAACATACAAAGTCTGGCAGTCGGTATCCAAAGAAGTTTTTCTGATACACACAACATATATTAAACATTAGCCTGTACACAAGACATTTTTAAAAGGTAAATGTTCAAAGTGAATTGCTTGGATTTTATTGAATGATCGAAGCAGGAGACGGAAAGTTAGATAGTAGAAGAACTAGTTATTATTGTTTTTTTTTTTTTAAATATTAAATTTCAATTACCGAGGTATTTTCTGAAATATTTTTCACTAGCTGTCCCTTTGCGGCTTCGCCCGCATGTACTATAGAAAAGAGTAACTAAATTTTAATAACGTATTAATTGATGGCGTTACTATAGGCCTATTCTCTGTATATCTTTATAACAACAAATACAAACAGCTTTATCCAGTCCACTACGCTGAGGGTACTTTAATTGCAGAACATCTTTGTTTTTAATTCATCTTTATTTCTCTACAAAATAGCTACCCGGCCGCGGCTTTGCCCGCGTGAAATTATGTAATACAAACAGTAACTCTGAATAAAATATGTGAAGAAGGCATTTAACTGTTAGCGTACTCAATAACAGTGAACTATAAATTGTCTTAGCTCAGTGAAAAGAGCGCACGCAATATGCTCGTATGATGTCATGTCATTTCCCATCGCAAAGACTTGCACAGGATACGAACCCGTAACCCCACCCCTCCCACACCACAAACTTTGTACAGTACCCGAGTGAATATTTGAAGGCAGGCCGTAATAATACTTTCGTATTTACGGGCTACAGTCCAAAGAGGTTTTATTTATGGTGGGTTGGC
>PNEQ01072642.1:97627-133419 GCA_003012365.1 Medauroidea extradentata
ACTATTTCAGGTGTTACGAAAGATTATTCTTAAACACGTTTTATTTTTTTATAGGCTTTCAAGGACGAATTTCCAAAAATCGTTAAATTACTTTTTAGGTATTTACTTATGTTTCATTATAAGACAAAAGCCACCTCGATATCTCTAACGGTTTAGGTGATACGACTGATTAATCAAAAAACTGTTTTATTTTTTTACCAGCTTTCAAAAACTAATTTTGAAAAATCCTGAAATTACTTTTTAGGTATTTGCGTAAGCTTCATTTTAAAGAAAAAATCACTTAGATATCTCAGGTGGTTTAAGAGGAAGAGAGGATTTACTGTAAACGAATTAAACGGCTTTTCACCTCCTTAATATAAAAATTTCGAAAAATCCTGAAATTTGTTTCTAGACATTCGTATTTACGACTTAACGAAGTGAATAAGACGACGATAGCCCGTCGGGTTCGAGAAATATCAAAGATTTGCAAAAAATACATTTCACCCCGTTTCACCACCTTAATAGCCGAATTTCAAAATTTACTTTCTTAGTGCGCGCCTACGCCACAAGGGGAAACTTCCCTTAAAATTTCACGTTTCTAGGTCCAGTCGTTTGGGCTGGGCGTTGATGATGAATGAATGAATGAGTCAGCCAGGCAGTGAGTGGGGCACTTCCTTTTATATAATATAGAGATTAGGACCTGAAATACTTTTACTGGACGATCCTAACATCTGATGATGATCCACCTTGTAACATACACAACTTATATTCCATAATCTAAAATATTTTAATGCATATTCAATAAAATATATTAACATAAACCTTATTTATAACCTATATTTATAACTAAATCCTTATCACCAACCATAACTTATTCCATTTTAAATCACAAAATCAATTTAATTAATCGGTTTTTACTTGTTTATCGCCAAATAAAAGAAAAACTTCGTAGGTTTTTTTAACATTTAGGAAGATAGTCTGCATATTCAAGAAATTAATATTGCAGCACACTTGTTTCATTATTTGAGATATGTAGTTCTTTTATAAACGATGAATGTACATTGTATCTTTATAATTTTAGAAATAACCATTGTGTTTATACAAGCTATGCTAACTGTTTGCAGTATTGCAAATTAAGTAGCCTTTTTCCAGATTCTTCTTATATCTGAACTCAAAATAATCCATAAAGTGAAGTAAATATCCATGTTTGTTAGCTTAAACATGCTTTACAAATAACCAAAGTAGATGAATTCTTACCCGAAATAGCATTACGAAATTTACTTACCAAAAAGGAATTTATAGGAGGTTATTTACTCAAGTGTAGCAATTAAAATAAATATGACTTAATAAAAACAGTCGAAGTTGAAATACTATTCTAGTATTTGAAGTAAAAGTTACTATACCTATTCAAGAAAACTGAAGATAACAACTATGTAGCAACAGAACAATATAAGGGATCAACCAAAACTAGTAAAGTGTTGTGTGGTGTACACTCAGCTGATTCCACTACTAACGTGATACCGATGTATGTATACCTTCCTCCCAGCAGCTGTCACCAACAAATTTGGCGGTATAATGCTGCTGCAGTTTTGTACTAAGCAGTGTATGGACACTGGTTGCATGCAAGCCACAGCGTGTGGTTACAAAGAATTGTCTAGTGTCTGGTCGAGTCACATCAACCTTGTTATCTCTCATCACTTCGAACGTATTATCAGCCTGGGTCGACTAACACTATATTACAGCTACAAACTGCAACCTGCGCTTTATCACTGGACTTGTGTAATGGTGTTGTTATACACTGCCGTGGACAGCAGCACACAGAGTAAACGACAATTCCTGATGCGCCACGAAAGAAGACAAGCAACATAACGACGAGCAAAATACACTCTAAATTAAATATGAATTAGTGAATATTCGTTGATTCACGCTGCTATATGGAGCAGTTTTAGCAATTTGAATCAGTGAAAGTAGTCACTTTTTAATTTATGAACATTCACTCATTTCCTTCAAGAGTGCCAGTATCTCACAAGTCAATCAGTGAATATTCACCGGTTCTTCCAGTTGTTTTCAAAGGACAGTTGTCACTTACTGATTCAGTGAAAAATTACTGGAAAATCTGTGGTCATTCACTAATTAACTTATGGAATATTGGCACTATCGGAATCGGTAAATAGTCACAGATTTCACAGTGGTTTCTCACTTATTCAGTTTGTTGAAATTGCTCCATCCATCGGCGTGAATAAGTGAATATTCGCTAATTCAGATTTACAGTGCAAGCTGTCAACCACCCACCGAGCACTAACGATATCAGCACTCACGAGGAGCCATACATCAAGTACCTGTCATCTGAGAGGCTCTCCTTGCACCTACAAGTCAGCTGCTAGCGACCTGACAAATCTACCAATGCTGAGCTGTCGCCCTTACCACCAGGAATGGTACCTTGCATTCCAGCAGTATGATACGTGCGTGGCGAATCATAACTCGAAGAAATAAACTAACTGGCATGTGGAGATTGAGTGATAATTAGAGCATCCCCGTAAAGTGAGTGGTCAATCGCACCGCTGTATGGATGCCCACATGGTTTGAAAGGGACAGGAGGGACATTTTTGATGTGTGCTGCACATTTTCAACAGTGAACAGTTTGATCTACAAGCTCTTAGTTCACTTCAGGAATGCTGTCACTATCTAGCTCATATCTGCTCGCCTAAGGGATAGCTTACCAAACATCCTTACAGCCAGTCCTTCTTTCCTGGCCGAGATTTACTAGCTAAGAAATGGATTGTCTCCATGTAGTAAGAGACAACAATGGAAAATCTTCTGTCGTTAGATGGATAATTATACACTGTCAACAGTGAAGTAAGCATGTTTGAAGACAGTCTTGTCAAGAATAAAAGTAACTAAATACAATGCATTGACGTATGAGATGTAAGCTTTTGACGGGTTTAAAAATTTATGTTTATGCTAACAAGTGTCCGAAACATAAAAAAATTAGCTAGAAAAAGTAGCTAAGTGTTTAAAAATGCTACATTAATCATTAATAGCCGATTACTGAACAGAATATGGTCAAGTCAAATATAAACTGACAGCTACTTCCGTGGCCCGGAAATAAATTTTCCTGAGATCTAGTCGGAATTGATTCATGTTGTTTTTACAGAGTGAAACTCAATAGTAAAGATAATAGCACTTTTCACAAATTATATTGGAGAATACATAATTCTTCTCTGTTCATATGGTAGTCCTCATTTGGTTTGTTTAGTGTAGGTTACATTCGTTGCGCTGTAAATCACCTATTATACTGCAAACCCTGTTATTTCGTTAGAATGTCTTACAAATTCTGCATACCGGACAAATTTTTTTTCAGAGAATTTTAAATACCTCCTGACACTAAATATCCTCTACTGTCACAGAGCAAAAACTATTTAACTATCACTTCGAATTTACAAACATTTGTGACGTCTACGATTGTCATCGATGCAGTATTCATATCATGTGAGCTGCTCCCAGTACGGATACTGGACTGAAGTTTATGTTTTAAATGGCGTATATATGTTTTAAGGACAATAGAAACGCCATGCGTAAGCACAGCTCACAATTGTGGAGTAAGAAGAGAACGTACAGAGACGTTAAAGAGGATGTACCCAATTTCAAATACATATTTATAATTCAACAACGATAAAATTTACCGAACACGTACATATTCATTTCACATGATAGGGATACTCAAAATGTTTTTTGAAGTTGTTCTATAAAGATTAGCTTATTGGTAGCTGCCACCATTAGCGACATGTTATGCGAGACACATTTGGAATTATTACGTAACCCACAGAACCATGTCTGCAAGAATAAGCATCTTAAAGTGCTGACAACACAACTCACATTTCAAAGAAACGTCAACATTTGTCCTGTCAGTTCTGTTCCAAATTGAAGATAATTCGTAGCTTGGATGCGAAATTTAGGCCAGCTATTTAGAAATTGAATAGAAAGTCTCCAGAACACCCTCGGACAGCACTGACGCCTGCTGATATTAGAAAGTTTTTTTCGGGCGTCACGAGATCTCTGACACTTTTGCTATTTTCTTTCTATATGTATGCGATTTTTTATTTTGAGCGTTTAGTTTAACTGGCCGGAAGTTTTTTTTTTTTTTTTTTTTTTTTTTTTTTTTTTTTTTTTTTTTTTTTTTTTTTTTTTTTTTTTTTTTTTTTTTTTTTTTTTTTTTTTTTTTTTTTTTTTTTTTTTTTTTTTTTTTTTTTTTTTTTTTTTTTTTTTTTTTTTTTTTTTTTTTTTTTTTTTTAGGCTGTTTGGGCGTCGGGAGCACTGCAATTTTTTTTCCTCACAGAGAGCATGCTATATCTGCTCTTGCTGTTGATGAAGAGCAGAAAGTGTAGTGGGATCGAGGACAGTAAAGGGGCGCGAATTCGGAATTTTTGTTACAAGTAGGTATGTTTGAAGTTTACAGTTTGGTCAAGCAGTTTTTTTTTTTTTTTTTTTTTTTTTTTTTTTTTTTTTTTTTTTTTTTTTTTTTTTTTTTTTTTTTTTTTTTTTTCAAAATATGTTTGGTTATCCTACGAGAAATGTAGGAAACATAGTAGTGAGTGCTGCTATTAATACAGCATTTTTTGTCGACTGTAAGAAATTAAAATCCAGTTTGATGTCGGTAATTTAGCTCTTTTGATAGCCATGTTAACCCAAAGCATATATCACATACTATAAGAAAACCAGGTTGTGAGTCTTTTTAATCTCACGTCATTCCTGCAATGGTCGAACATAATTATTCACCTTTCCTTTTCGCTATTAAATACGGTAATCGAATATTTTTACTGTAGTGAGTTATGCCTGAATGTCGTATAGGAAGTATATGTTGAGAGATCATTCTTCGAAAACACGTTTTTTAGCGACTCGAACAAATAATATACGGCTAATATATTTCCACCCCAATTAAAAAATTAAAATTAGTAGGCAACAACTTCATACTGAAGATAATTAAATGTTTATTTATTTACTTGTTTAACTATCAGACGGCTAGTTTTTGTTTAAAACAATTTGTAGAAGAAATTCTTCAGCGCCTAAAAATACCATACCAAAAATTTTACGTCAACAATCAAAACAACGATCAGCTGACTGACAAACAACACACTCCGTATGTTCTTGCATTCGACTGGAGTAAGAAAAAGGCACTGCCATTTCTGCCCCTTCCTAAGGTTTTCCAGCTCCGTAAAATTCTAAACTTACTCTCGGTAGTAGAAATCGCAGGTCGCCCGATCAAATCTAAACTGTGAGGGATTTAATTGTTCAGCCGGCCGAGGTGGTCATATTCAACATGTCTGTACAAACAATTTAGCATAAAGACCTGCAAATAAAACCTTACAAATTCATGAACTTGCTAAGAGGCATTGGGTTTGCCATCGCGAATTGTGTGGAGTGCTCTATCAAACAATTCCACGAGATGGTATCATACGATGCAACGAGGCTTATTTTCACCTCAGTAATTGTGTGAGAGAGGACAAAGAGTTGCCGTCGATTCAGAAGGTAACGTTTATATGCTGGGAAAAATAATTTGCCACCTTATCTACAAGAACACTAAGTGTGAGATGCCTAGTTTTAGCGGGATGGGGCAGCGAACCACAGGGCTTTGATATCGATGGGTGTTTTGCGAAATATGTTTCCAAGGAACGTTGAATCCCAACATAGTGATCTTGGGTGGCCAGCATGTTCTCCAATTATCGTACCATGCGATTTATTCATGTGGGTATTTCTCAAATCAAAAGTGTACACACACCAACATAAAACCCTGGACGAACTGAAGGATGCCATACGTCGCGGAACTAGTGCAGATATGACCCAGTGAGTCATGGATAGATTCCTAAATCGTCTCGTAGATTCTGTCGTATTGGCAGGAGCCACCTTGAAAATAATAATTTCTAAAACGACATGAACAAGCATTTTAGTTCCCCTGTAATGTGAAATGATTACATTTTTGCAAATATTATTATTGTTGCATATTAGGTAAATAGTTTAAGTCGGGTACATCTTTTTGGCTCATCTTGGAAAACCCTTGTCTATTTATGTCACAGAGTTATATTCCTATAATACTCTATTGTTGTGAAAAAAAATTATCTTTTAGAACTATATAATAATTAAAATTTTGTAGCACTTTTAACTAAAGGATTCTTCAAACAAGTAACTACTGTAGAATATTAATAAGCTAATAATTAGTTTTATAATACTAAACTTGGTTTTGTAGAAAAAAAACCTGAAAAAACTGTTGATGAAATTATTCAGCAATAATTTCGTCTAAAAGAACGAAATTTTCTTTATTAAAATTCCTGCTAACATTTGGGACAAATGTTGCAGAAACAGACGTAACTTACGTTACATCAACTTTTGCTGAAATATAAAAACTGCATGATATTTTATATTTAAATATAAACTAGTTACTTACATATAAAATAAAATATTATTAACTCAAATGAGTACAATAATAACGAATTTCGATACTATGGTCCCCATTAGTAAAAAAAACCAAACGAGTATACACATACAGACACACACATTTGTGTAAGTCATTCGGGATAAAGTGATGACTAAAGATCTAACCTTTGGAAAAAAATCACTAGATGTTACTGCATATGTCACAATTAACAAAAGTTACTTTACTGCTCGTATGGTTGGTAGCGAATCGTCGCATGTAGTTCCGTGTATTTTACTATTTGAATACAATATTAGTGATAGAACATCAGATGAAATCGACTTCTCTGTAATTAGTACACTTTTAAATACGTATTTATGTAATTAGTTTCGTTTCTACTGACTGTATAATTTGTTTGGGCTTGAATTCCGTTAAATAATGCATGCGAACGTTCAATTCAAACATACAAAAACTACAAGGCAAATCGAATTAGTGCAATTTACGTGTAGCCGTTTAAAAGAGGTAAAATGGATTATGCTGTTCACTTTCCACTGAGGTTCCTCGAAAATATCAGCTCACTATCATCTCACCAATCTCAAGGTTGGGGCAACAAATGCGTTTCCGCGAAACCTTTTCCCACCAAAACTTTCTAATAGCATTAAACTTCAAGGGAATATTTTGGAAATATGTAATTGAAGGCACCGTCACCAATGGTTGTGCACAGCATAAATCAGGCATTTTAATCAGATGAACCCCTTACCTTTAGGTGTCTGCAATTACCCCACAACATCAAATCTGTAGAGCTTTTAAATAAGGCCCAGGCGAAGTCGCTGTTAGTGGCAGGAACAAAGTTATTAAGACTGTTTTTTTCGTGGACAGTTATGGCTACTTATCCTGCTGCAGAGTTAGTTCAACTAGCCGCTTGACATTCTAACACTTGACTAACGATTAGGTATAATTACTTATCAATTTGTAATTTTTTATTATTGTTTCAGGTGGCAACTGTGTTGTGTTAACATATAACGACAGGATTATATATGTACACACATAATATAACCGACCATGACGGAGGAAGCCGTGTGAAAACACTTGTCTAAAATTCTGGAGGGCCCGGTTTTGATCCTTGGCCTTAGCCATCCTGAGTTCCTAGTGTTTCCCAAAATCACTCCATTTGAATTTTGGGTTAGTTCCTTAAACAGGCCTTGGCCGATTCCTATCTCCTCTCTTACGTGTACCACTAGTAAGGCCTTGTATTTTCTAGGACATGTATAGAAATATGTATACAACAAACAATTAAATACAATTACTTCATTATTATATATTTTATTCTGTTTTCAGGTTGTGACTGAAAATACCAAGTGGAACCCATATTTGGCAGCAGTAAATTCAATCGACATTTCTGGAAACTACGGACATGTTTTGCTGCGTGCTAACAACAAAGAAAAGTCAGATGACCTTGAAAATGCAGACGATTTACCCAGACTGGTCTGTGCGTCCGGGAGGAACGAAGACGGACTGAAAAGAATTCTAGAACAGGTACCCAATACTGACTATTTTGACGACGTACTTGGTGCTGTGGTTACTTGAGAAACGAGAAACTTGCAACTATTTTTCTGGATCTTTTTTTTTTTTTTCAGAAGTCTTAAATGAAACATTATAGTGTGTCACGTGTGTTTGTTATTCCTTTTACAGCTGCCATGCGTCTGAAAGCATTTATACATTTAAAAATGCCGTAATTATTCCTATGTCACAAGAAAACACTATTTGTGCTATGCATATTAAGATATTTCATAATTCCTGGAGAAATGTTACATACACACACTCGCACACACACACCTACACACACTCACACATAAACAAACTCATATACATGAGGGTTATTTTTTACATCATCCAATGGGCTGTAAAACGGAATTAATTGTAAAATGCACTGGTTGTCGAAAGATACGTACGTAATTTCTGCCTGCTCAAGGACATCAAAGTCCTGCAACATATTCTCAACGACATGCAAGAGAAGAGTTATTTATTTACTAAAGCTAAGATGCATGATCATTGCTGAACTTATTAAACTTCTTTGCTATGTGAAGAATTGAAATAGGTAGAGATTTAACAAGCGCTTATCTCCGAAGCTTTTTCAACGCTCATGAGGGTATGAGGTAACTATGAAGCTGCGGAAGGGACGATGCTTCCTCGCAGAACCTCCACCGCACTCGGCAGAACTGCTAGAATATTCACCGGCGAACGATAATATATACTGCATTTTTCACATGTTCAAATTGGGAGTGATATGTCAGAAATATAACATGAATAGCTATTCTCTTAGGCGATTGATGTACTAAATCAAAACACAGTTTCTTTGGCAGTTTCCGTACACAGACTTTAAGGATTCCCTCAGGTAAGAAATCTATGGAAAATGATTTCTAATAAACGTAGTCATTATAGCTTAGTTTCCGAATTCTCACTAGGGATGCTGATTAATTTCATCATGCGTCCAGTGACAAAGGATACGACACTCGCATTGACTGTCACATCCACACATCCTTAGCTCCGGAATTTGGACGTAATTGATTGATTTCACTGTATTGGTGAACGTGGTACAACTGATTAGCTGTGTTTGAATGTTAAGGGCAAGTTAAAGGGTAGCAATAATACATGTCTAATTTGAGCAAATTAACTCTATACATTTATTATTCCATGAACTGCATTTGCTTCATGTATATGCTAATCAAATATAACATGTCCTAGTAACAATAAATCTTGATCGCCAAACATAATCTCAAATATTACAAAGATTTCGTCTGCTGCAAATTGTTCGCATTTCACCGAGACCCATATATAACCAAAGAAATAATTCACACTCGACGTAGTACAACGTTGTTTACATAGGTAGCGCTAGCTGTTAAAAAATTCGGGTGACATCAGTCCCTTCGTTGTAGCCATTTAGACAGCTATCGCATGAACGAAGGAACGTAGGTACCTACGCGAGAGCTATGGACACATACATTGCATTCCGAAACAGCCTTCCTTGTCCCACATAGCACGGAAGCTTATTTTAACCCTTCCATTTACATTATAAAATTCAGCTTTCTATAAGCATATCTAAAGCCTTTTATATGACATAAGAAATTAAACTTATATGGCTCAGGTTATATTAGGTATAGCATTTGTCTTTGCAGACTCCTTAAACTTAAATTACATAAAACTTAAGCTTACGCTTGACAATACTTGTTAGTTAAGCTTAAATTTAACACTGTATTTATAGGATTGCAGTAAGACTTTCTAAAACATATTACTAGCTTACCTCATGCTCTTTGGTTTGTCATATAAAGCCTTCTGTAAGCTTGTTGGCTTGCCTTGGAAAGCTCAATGCAATCTTAGAGCAAGATCCTTCTGTTATCTGAGTGATGAGACTTACCGCACGTCTTATTCAGTCTTGTTGGAAGATTGCATACTATAATGAAATTTAGCGTCTTGCTCTTCAGACTTTCTGCGAGTGTTTATTGAATTACTTCGAGCTTGCTTCTCGCTTTAACTTTATTTTCGCGTATGTCAGGACATTACTATGGACATTATAAAACCAGTTCATTTCATATGCTTGTTTTACAAAAAAACTATTATGATATTGTGTAACAAACTATTGTACAGTTTTATTATTTAAACAGCACTGTTACTTGAAAATTCTGAAACATCAGCATAAGAGTAAAATGTCAATCTCCAATAAAGAAACTAAACATCATCTACATGAATTAACTGTGGTCCTGGGTTAGCATTAATGATCAATATTACAAGGACAGCCGTTCTAATTCCACATAAATCAGAAAATGCATATCTATGCAAATATTTTTCTGACTCGTCGGATGAGCAATACTACTTTTGAAAAATTTGGTTGGCATTAAATTTTTAACGAAAAATTACACTATGTTATAAAATGCAGGCTTGAATAATGAAGCTTAAATTAATCTTAAAACATACGCTTGCAACATGGCCAACATGTGTCAACTAGTAAACTTGTCAAAAGCTTGCTACAAGCTTCCTAACACGAATTACAAGCTAATTGCAAGCTTGTCTGCTTGCCATAACAAGCATGTCATATGTTTGGGACAAGCTTTAGTGAAATCTGTGGTTTACTTTTTCTAAACTCTTAGTTGTAAATATTTGGTAAGAATCAACGGACCAAGCGACAAGTTAAGTGTTCAGGTTACTAAGGATCTTGAATAAAATAGAAACGTATATTTAGTTCACAACATATCGCTGGCTGGTTTGCAGAGCTATCTGTTATAAATAGTATCTTATCTCCTCCAATTATGCTCCTAAAGATTTTGGTTTGACTATTTCAACTTATCCAAAAACCGGAGCGACTGAATTGTTGTCCCTTGGAAGGGCAACAACTCTTCAGATTATTTCTAGCAGTAGAGGATTTGAAAAGCAAATGGAATGTCAACCATTCCAGTTTCTTAAATTATTTATTGCGTTAATAATCTGGAACTGTATCCCCACGTAATTGGCATCCATTCAGGATTTTCTGGACGTGGTGTATTTGAAGTATTGTCTGAATTGTCGCATCTTGGGCTTGGGTCAGGTTAGGTTAGCTTTGTAACCTAAAATAACAGAACCCAGTCTGACAAAACTAACCTAACCTGACCTAAACTATCCTTCTGTAAGCTCGCTTAACGCATTTCACGTAATCTAACCTAGGCTATCAAGCCTTATAGGTTGCCATTCCAAGACGCAATAATTTAACCCAACAAATATGCCACTGCTAAAGTACCTAATAGCATCCCTTCCAAATGGCAACAATTCAGCACACCTTTCAAAACATTATAGTATAAAGACTGTAGTGACACACAGCCCTTCCTTCACTAATAGAATGTGAAGAATTTACTCAGTCTCAAGGGAGTCTAATTTACGCGGTCCATAGCTTAACAACAGCAAGTGGAAAGAGCAACGTTCAACCTTGTATCGTCTAGACGAAAATACAAAATAGAGGACGGCATATTATTTACTCTGTAGACCATTGTAAGCAACCGCAATTGAGACTTATTAATTGTGCATGGAATCACATACACGCGACAGAAGCGACATGAAAAACATGTCCGCAAATCATCACCAAAGTTTCCTTGCCTTCAGCTGGACGGAAATGGTGGACACCATGCGAATTCCGAATATAAATTATAATAATTTTATTTGAGATGGAGTTTACCTTTGCGCCTATAAGTTGGTGAAACTGGTGAGATTTCAGTCAATTGCGTTTATTTATTTTATGAAAGATTATCATAAGTAAGTCATCACCTTTATAATTTAAGCAAACGTGTAATTGTGTCTATAATTTTACATTTCGGAATGCTAGTGGGTATTTAAAATAAATTACAAATAAACGAGAAAAACAATGTCGCTGTCGTACTGGAGGTTAGTATGTAGCGGCAAGGGATTATTTACATGTACAATTTTTTAGTATTTGCCGCGCGGCAGCCCAACTTGTAATCGCAATAGCTAGAATTTTTAGTGTCGCATCGCTTTTATCGTTACGAACTGTCGCACCTATGTGATTCCACCCTTAGGGAACATTTGAAAAGTGGCATTTCCTAGACATCCTATTCTAGCAATAATATTCCTAACCAATATCCCCTCTACCTTTGTCGAGAACTGACAAACATCTCAATATATTTCAAGTAAGCATGGAAACACGGCTGTAACAATGTAACATTTGTGCATACTTAAATAAATAACACAACATCAGTCGTGCTCTGAAGGAAGCAACATTAACATCCTTAGGATACTCCACATCGTTCATATTACTGCGTCTTATTTTACAAAGTGCTGTCTATCATATGCAATATGAGACAAGACTACCAAGAAATAATAAATCATTAAACTCACGGCAACTGGCACGAAAGCACTCGTTAATTTGCAAGCACTTAAGTCTTATTCTGTTTTATCAAAGTTAAACAAAAAAATCGAGGCTTTCAAATGACGTGCAAATATATCTTCAGAAATGTGACAGCAAACGGTCATGCCTGAGAGAAGTTATTTTCGAAACATATTTACTAAACACGAGTTCACAGATTAAAATTTTTCCTCTCCCATATTGAGAGTGCAAGATAATTATCAGTTAAACTCCGCGACATCAGAAACTGAAAATTTAATTATCCGTTTGTATAAAATGCTGCACACTTTACGACGTTCTTCGTAAATACCACACAGGTAACACAGGGTTTATCTATCTCAGCAATAAACTTAGTGAATCAATCGTGAACTGCTCTCGTAGGGCGTGCAATAAAATACTGATTTTAATTATTTGAAGAAAATGAACCTCACATACTCTGGGTGCCTACTGCCGCCCGTCTTTGTTTTCAGTTCCACTATTCAGAAAAATTATTCACGACGAATGATATCATAGGGTGCCTACTGCCGCCCCTGAAAATTGGAGACTTTCGTTCTCCCTCGACGTCCGCGGCCGAATGCCTCGACTCACTGTCTCCGTCGCGGCTCTTCCCTCTCTTGGCGGCAAACCACCCTCCCAGTCCAGTGGTCACGAGAGGGTGCCTCCGGCCAATCAGTGTCGATCATCCTACAAAGCTCCGCCCTCAGAGATCGATTCCGTCTCAATTCACTTCGCCTTCTTTTATTTTCAAATTGAATTTTTAATCTACAATTACATATTGTAAATAAATCCCTAAAATTGCACGTTACATATTACTCTCGAGAAATTATTGGGGCCTGAACACGAAGTTGAACGGCTTCAAACATTTCTAAGCCGCCTTCTCAAGAATTATCTCTTAATTTAGGTCTTAAGGAACAAAGTAAAGTAGCAAACAGACTTACATAAATAAAATTAACAACATTGACCAAACGTCTGCTGCGTGATCATTATGTTCGTATCTTAACTAACTTAGTACCATACAGTTACATAAAAGAATTAATACAAACCCTATTATCAATATCTAATGCTATGATACACATACAAAATGACAAGAGTTTTTTTTTTTTTTTTTTTTTTAAGTTCATTTGTTAAAGGAATGTCACATGTCTTAAATTTCGTCAACCATTCATGATGAAAAAAAAAATCTCAATAGAACGTGTGTATGTACACTGTTGCACCAATCTTCTTTCTCATGTCCTAACCGAGAGTCGGTCCCCCTTGTTTTTTTTTTCTGTACTTTTTTCAAACTTCAATACATAACGGGACCCCGTCCCCCATAAACAAGGCTGTAAAGCGAGCACCCTACAAGCTATAGTCACTCCCAAGGATAATAGCGATTGTATAAACACATCACCCCTTCGCACAACAGGAACCGTTTCTCTCGGCCGCCGCCGACCTTTCCTTACAAGGCAGAAACCCCTGACCACATAAAATCTCTTTGACAAGCTCTTGCCGTTCTTGGCGCTTGACAAAAGGCAGGGTGCGCACTACAACTAGCGGATTTCTATACTCCAAGTTTCTCTTATCTATAATCCCCGCGCGGAGTAGTCCTTGTAGCTCCCTGTCAACGGCCGGGCGCGCAGCCTGAGGAATAGGATACGTTTGGCAAACAAACGGCGTCTCCTTCCGGAAAAGAAACTTATTCTTGTAAGTGTGTACCTTCCCTGGCAGGTCGGAAAACACTAGGTCATGTCGGTCGAGAGTTAAACTCAGTTCCTCACGTTGTTCTGGTGAGAGCGGGCTCGTAGAGTTGTCGGTAGCTTTGAAACCTGGTCCCGGGTTCGGTCCCCACTCGGTGTCGCTACTCCCGTTATTTGTTTCCGTGACATCATTTTCATATTGCATGTGTACCCACCATGTTGGAATAACACTCTCATTTGTACTATTGTCGTTTGCCCATTGGAAAGTGTACTCTTTTCCGCCTACCATAAACGACACGGTGTTACTGTCATAGAGAACGCGCGCCGCTTGACGCGCCAAGAAATCTGTTCCCAAAATACCTTTCTCTACTAGAACGTTAATGGGCATTTTAACCCCTCCTCGCTCCGTCTCCACTGCCACCTGCTGTTTTACAGACTTATTGCGTGCGCCGGTCAGCCCTACTAATGTCACACCCGAGACTGGAACAGTGGCTATCTCTTTGCCATAGCCTGCATGTAACAAATCGTCCACCAATACTTTATCTATCACAGATACTTGTGATCCGGTATCAATGATAGCCTCTATCCGCTCAGTCTTCTCTTGAACACGCTCTATTTGCGAGGAGATTTCTCCTACCCGCGACGATACCTGGTTAGCGTTCTCTTCTCCTTCCTCGTTTAATGTCTGACTAGCCTGTATGCATGCGGTCACACGTCGATTCAACCTTCCTTCTACTCTATCCATTTCCGCCCTAAGTTCGGTACCACTTTCACTTACGTCGTTCCTGAGCGTATATTCAAGCAATTGTAATTTTAGGTTATTTCCTATCTACGGTTTCCGACAGACTGAAAAAAATCTCCCCTTAACGGATTGTCATTTCCCGACATCTTTTCCTTGAGTTGTGTAAACCTAGCCAATAGTTGTTCTAACTGCTGTCGCGATTGTTCTGCCTGCTGTCGTGATTGTTCTGCCTGCTGTGCCACCAGCGCCTGTATTTGTAACATAAAGGTCTGGAGCTGATAACCTCCTTGCGGCTCATCCTGTATATGCCCAACCATGACGCTGACCTCCCTGTACCACCAGTGAACAATCACTTTCTCTACTTGACACTATATTATTTAATTGCAATGCTTCCTCCCCGTCATAAACAAAGTCTCCGTTGTTCCCCGTCATAACAAGACGAGTCGTGACCAGCTACTTATTAAGGGGCTATCCGATACCCACAGAGATTTGACACACACACTACTACAAAATACACTACTTACAACTAATCTAACTACTCTAATTATAGCTTGACCATGTGGCATGCACTAACACGCGGAAGCACTACGTTGAAGGTTCCTGCTGCACGTTCTTGCTGCTCCCCGATTCCTGGAAAAAGCCACTTACTGGTCGATGAAACGTCGTCTCTGCTGGTCGCCTGCTGCCGCGTTCCCTCTGCTTGCTCTGGTGTCTATACGTAAATATTAATTTGAAAATGTTGTCTCACCAATCTGTGTCCCTGGGACGTGCCTCTGCGACCCTCGCGCCGCCAGACTTGTGGGTGCGGTCCAGGTTCGATGTCCGGGCAGGGCGCTGCACGGCTGCGCAGCTGTCACCTCGATGTGCGTCCTTTCCAGCGTACGTCGGTCCGGTGATGATGAGGTGTCGCATTGTCCCTCCAGATGTGCACTTGTTGGTCACGTCACTGCGCGCCGCAGTGCCGCTCGGCCAGTCTTGGTTCGTTTCTCACTCGATGCCCTGAGAAGCGCACTGACTCTAAGTTCAACGAAAGTCCGATTTCTCAGTTTGGGCGAGCACGAAATGTTTGTCACGGAAGTACGGTTCGTAGCCCCGGGGTGGCGCGCCACGTTTACGATGTACCTCGTAAATACCACACAGGTAACACGGGGTTTATCTAGTGTCGAGCATCCTACAAAGCTACGCCCTCAGAGATCAGATTCCATCTCAATTCACTTCGTCTTCTTTTATTTTCAAATTGAATTTTTAATCTACAATTACATATTTTAAATAAATCCCTAAAATTGCACGTTACAACTTATAGGGATATGGAAATGTACGATGCCGAGCGGACGATCGGAATACACAATCGTCAATAAATTCTGAACTACTCATCAAAATTCGATGATATTTTTGTTGACGCGTAGATATTTTATCATCGGACATTTATTTATATAGCACTATGCGGCAGTATGCTTTACATATAGTACTATGCGGCAGTATGCTTTACTTCCGAGTAAAAAATTAAAAACAGTTTTTCGAAAAATAAGGGTTTGAAACCACAAAATCTACCAAAATGGAAAAACTGTAATTTTTGTAATTTGTAATATCATAATATCTAGGCATCTATAATAACCAAATTTAAAAAAAATACTCGCGCATTGATTTGAAAATTATTTTACTATCGAAAATCTCTGCGTGAGGGGCTTACGGATATTGATGATGATTAATTTATAAATTTACAAGGTTTTCCTTTGTTAAAAAAAACATAAGAAAAATGTGTAGTCTACCGAAACCACAGTTTCACGGAAAGTACATAGTTATACAAAATAATACTTTGTAGCTAAATTTTCTAGGCTACAGTGAATTTTCATAATGCGTGCATGCTTTAAAAAAATATATATATAAAAGATTATCTCTGATCTTACTACTTATTGAATATATATATATATATATATATATATATATATAAATGAACTATTTAGAAGGTATCGAATTAAAGGTGGTCTAGGGGAAAGCTGCGATGTACCTATGCGCGAGCGCATGGGTTTGAATCCAAGCGCCGTCTTCACATTTTCTTTTTAATTTTCAAACTAATTTAAGGTAAAATTCATTCATTTAAAAGTTATTTAATATGAAAGTTATGTGTCACTATCAAAGTAAAACGAGTACATAACATTTAATTTCTTCCTTGTCGCAAGTACAACCACAATGCTATCCCTTGTAATTTTACAAACCTATATTTTATACTCGTTTACAAATACAACCTTTGTAGTTTTACAAAGAATTTCTGTGGCAACTGGGTTGCCAAAGGTTTTCTTTATAAAAGATTAGAAAATTTTTACAGTGTATGAAAATATTACTCTCAGGGAAAAAGGAGAACTGAAAAGTGAACCACTATTTAAAATTTGTGAATGAAAATGATTTTTCTGGCTCACGATGAACACTTGACGGTTGTGGTAACACATTATAGTATTCAGAATTTATATTTAAAACATATTACCGCACAGCGAGTCAACAGGTTACGTAGTTGATCTGTTAGATTGGCTGGAAACACGCCTTGCTGTGTTCTACGTTGCCGCGATGGTGTTGAATCACGCTGCCGTAAATATGAAAACCGAGTTGATAAGTTTCTGAAGTCGGATGACTTTGATACATGTGCGGTGACTAAGTGTGTTCCATGGTAGTAATAACTGCTCCACCGACTAATTCCACTAGGTCAAAAAAAGTACTATCACAAAGTTAAACAATAAAATTAGTTTACTTTAATTCTGTAGATAATTGTCATCAAACAAGAATTATAAACGTCCTGCCGAGAGATAAAAAGGGAAATTAACATTTTAGCTACAAAGTATTTTCATCCGCTATAAAATTGACTTAATATGCAAGAACTGTCGCTAAAGTTGAAATTATCTTCAGGGTCCTGTTTTTTCAGTGAATGATCTCAACTACTATGATGAGATTACCATATTATAAATGCATAAAATTGTTAAGTTATTTATTGAAACTTATAGCATTTTAAAATCAGGCTCATATAATGTTTATAATATTATTATGTTTTATTATAGATCAGAGAAATGCCTCTGGATACAGAATTCATTAGACTTGTGCAAGATATTCATGAAGAGAAAATAGCAAATCATCACTACAGGGGATACACGATAAAACCACTAGGTACTGACTTCGAAGAATTGCAGGTAATATTCACTGTGTGTGTATATAAATGTTATATATATATATATATATATATATATATATATATATATATATATTTATTTATTTATCTATATAGTTTGACGAAAATGTATGTATCTACTAATTATTCCTAAGACGCATATTAAAATGCAAAAATTTTGTGAGTCAATTAAAATTTATATAGTCTCAGTTTTATGTATAAAATAAGTAACTTTAAAATAAGGTGTTAACATTTTTTTTTTTTTAAATGTGGAAACCTACGAAATATCTGTTTAATCTTCGTATTCTGTATTATACAGAAAAACACAAACAAAAAATTTACTCAAATAAATTAGACTAAAGTAATAATAATTTAAATTTAAATGTAGCAAACAGTAAATATTTAAGACACGGGTACATTTACCGGCAGACTTTGGTACACGCCAGTTTACTAGTGTTACAAATAATGTAATCCGATCCACAGAATGACAGAAATTGACGTTAACTGAATAGGCCAGCAGTATACCCGAGGGCTAAAAAACATTTGGTACTGGGTTCTAAAAATCACTTTCGACCTCCATTTTAATTTAACACATTTCTGTTTGTTATTTGTTTTTTCTCAAACGAAAAATCCCAATAGATACTAATTGAAGGCCCCTTCGACAGTGTTACACGCCATTATGTGGTGCCGTGTGTGGCAACCCATATCCTTACTGCATGGGGAGTTCTTCTGTCTCATTTCGTCCAGTACTTAGTATTTGTATGTCCGTGGCCGGGTTGGACCGATTAGGAAACTATGCGGTTGCTCAAGCGGCTTCTCGCCAAGGCCTACCTGCCTTAACTTACGTCAGAACCACGGTACACTGCCTGATTCACAACAATATGGAAAGCTTTGATTAAGTTTGCGACATTGTTAATGTATCAGTAATGCGATTTCATTGCTCTTGCGAAATTAGAAGTATCCAATACAAAATTGTTGGCAGTGAGAGATTGAAGATATTGAGGCCAGTACTCAACATCCAGGTCTTTAGCAGTGGTGAGGGGTGACACGATGCGGGTATGGAGCAGTGCCGGAATGAAGGGCCAGAGGAAATGGGACATTCCCAAGAAAACCCGCTGACCAGTGGAATCGTCCTACACGATACCCACATGCAAATATTCGGGGCATCGACCCCGCAAGGAATCGAACTTGTATCGCTTTTGTGGGAGGCGAGACCTCTAGCCACAGTGGAAACCACAGTATTGTTATAGGTTATACACAACCCGCTACGATATAGCGACTTTACCGTGTGCACGTCAGGATAAAATATGTTCTGAACACCACAGCACTGCTGTCGCGGTTCTACATAGTCATCGATCCTGCTATTTAGTATAGTTAAATGCAATCTTATTATACCTGCATGCAATAAGTTACTTGCTAACCATACACTTATGCCATGATGATTGTTGCAAGTGCATGCATTTATCACAGAAATAACCATTTTACTACAATCGAAAATCGCAAATTCAAGTACTTAAAAATGCCGTGATCCTGGTACCACTACTGACCAATAAAACGCACTAAGTAACTGCAAAATTCTGTATGAATTAAAAAATGGAAAACTTCAAAACAAGCATAGATATCTGCAGACCTCGCTTTGTAATGAATGCATCACGAACAAAGATGTTGATACCCTACGTTGTAATTGGGGCTGTTTCCACCCACAATCAAACATTTTTGATAATGTACTTGCCAATGATCGAGTAAAAATGGAGAAAGACGAAGTTTTGAAACAAAATTTCTGTTACTTAGCGACTTAGCGTTTAAAGCAATCAAAATTCAGAACTTCTAAAATAACGAATGCAAGTACTGTTGACTGAAGAATCAAGAGATAATGGCGAGCAGTATAATAGAATGATGTTAATGATTTTCACACATCTGAACAGAAATACAAATAAACGTTTGGTAGCGAACAGCGGATTCGTTTTTGATTATGCAACAAATTAATCTCCGCGATTTTGGGACAGTTGTTGAGCGATATTGGATTTTTATAAACATTAATTTTTTAAGGAAGTAATATGACTCTACCAGGCGTAGTTTTATAGGTTGCAGACACAGTTATAATTCTTAACCTTGGATATTTTTAAATTATTATATCTGCCACCAAAATTGTGTTTTCTAGCGCTGCATTGTGGCAGTACAATGGTCATATCGAACTATAGAACTTATTTAGTAGATCACTAAGGATATCACTCGTTTAGCAACGCATGTTAAGACCAAAATCGTATTAAATGTTACAGACTTATTCCGGAACATGGGACATGTTGGAATAGGCTTAGACCCTCTTCTTAGTAAAACTTGTAAATAAGATGTGGCTGATATAGGCGTATGTTAAACGTATTTTTTTAATTTATAATGTTTTTATTATTTATTTGAATATTTAATGTTTTTATTATTTTACTATTTATTTTAGTATTTTATTATTTTTTGTTATTTTTATTATTTGTTATTTTATTTTTTTTATTTGTTTGTTTTTATTAATTATTAGGGAACCTACATTATGTGTGCTATTTATGAAATCAGTTATTGAGTATATAAATGATCTAGAATACAACGCGCATGAACTTTATTGTAGAATAACACGCTGTCATATATAGTGACATTACTGTGTAAGGAGAAGTGTTGTATATTTTTCGTTCTTCTGCAACAGTGACCAAGAAAACATCGACAGCTCAGTGATAGACTCAGGAGATTCGAAAATATCAACTACTTACCTTCGAAGCATTGCTCCAAGAATTTATATATATATATATATATACGCATGAGGTCCATGCGTATACAGCAGTGGTTTCACACGACTGTTCGAGTTGCCAACGCTATCTTAGACTCAATTATTGATGCCTATAAAATATGTGTAGAGACAGCTCTGATGGCGTACTGAGTCATTAATAAGTGAATATACAGCGACTGTAGCGGAAGTTGTGAAAACTATTGCGCACCTCCCACGTAGTAGTATGTTCCTGTCTCAGTGTTTGACCTTATCGTTAGATACGTCCCTGCTAACTGTTGTGAGCAAAGATAAAATAAATGTATTTTTCAACATTTTCCTTTTTTCTCCGAAAAACGCCTAATTTGTCCAGATTTCCCAATGCTTCATTAATATTATGGTCTTCCTTGGTAATTCTAAGTTATAGGTCTAGACCAAAATTTCATGGGTGCAGAAATATCAATGGAATTGCATTATTTATATACATTTATTCTTGAATGACTTGACATACGCTTTTGAAATTATGACTGTGGTTAATTATCTGTAGTGTTAAAGCGAGACTGTTTAGCTAGGAAGAGCTGACATGTGTTACTGTGTTGGCCAGCACTTCGACGGCTCCAAGCGGCCAGTATGGTTCGTGTTCTCTGGGATGGGCAGCCAATGGCCTGGCATGGGTGCTCATATCATGAAACTTCCTGTCATCGCAGAAGTATTCAACAAGTGCCACAATGTACTGCAGCCCTTGGGACTAGACCTTCTACACATCCTCACTACAGATGACCCGAGCATATTCGATAACATACTGCATTCCTTCGTAGGAATTGCTACCATCCAGGTAAGTTATTGTTCGCGATTTGTCTGAGATTCGGAAATGATCAGTAGAATTGATAGTTGAGATTTTGGTCTAAAGAAAATATTTGTGTCGGTAGACATTCGAATATAATTTTGAGATTGTAAATTAAAACGCAGGAGAATGATGCCCTTTAATAGAATGTTTTCAAATATTATTTTGAAAGTTGTTATAATGATTCTAACTTTTTCTGAGGCGTCGTTTAACTGATGCCTTAAATTCGCCTAGGAAATCTAATTTCAACCGCACTGTACACTGATTTGTTAATGAAAGAATAAAAGATGCTGCAATTGTTTACTAAAATACAATTTACATTTAATATTTAATGGGGTTGGTGGTCAAATGCTGATGTGTTTTATTAGAGTGTTTTTTTCATGAACAAATTTTGCAATTTTAGTTCATCTATATCAGTGTCTCCTGTATCTGAAGTTCTCATACAATGTTTATGAAATTTCGAACACATATCCGTCGATGCTTGGTATACTATCTCATGTGCCTTACTTTCAAAAATTTTCATGCACATTCCTTAAAAAAGGGCCTAAACGATATATCAAATTTTATCATAGAAATTTGTTTAAAATCATATCATGTGAAATATAATTATGTGTCAAGTATGGCACAATGTAAATTAACAGGCGTGCTGGAATAAAACTCAATGTATTTATAATCATTTATGTATTTTCTTAATTTAAACACAAGGATAAAATTGTTTTAAAACTGACAATAACACAATAATTGAAATTTTTCTCACATAGTTAACACGTACAAACAATTCACATCACAAAACAGTGGTAAGTATATAAAACTACAGAACAACTATTGGTACTAGAAAATTCACATTGAAAGTAGTCATAGTTAAATACAAAAGACACCTCACATTTACCAGCGAGTTGGCTACTGGCAGAGGTGCCAAGGCGCAAGGTCCACAGCCGCCAATGTGAGTATTCACTCAACCGCCGTCTAGGATGATGTCATGATCACCAACATTTTGAAAGAAAGTTCCTTTTTTCCTTCTAAAATTCTCTATAAATCCTCAAATCCCGCAAAATTTTCCTTTTTCATTTAAAATAAACATTTACGTTTTGATCTTGACCTTAGTAATTATACTCTTCACTTTATAAATTACGAAATAATGGAAACAATAAATAAAAATGGCCAAAAATAAAATAAAAAACACAAAAAATCCTAAAAAAATCTAGAAAACATAAAAAAATGTTTTTAATTTGTTTGAATATCCTCAAAAATCCTCGTAACTGATGGCCAAAACACGCATTTTACTGTCTCCTCAAAACGCTAGATGACTGCGCTGCTCATTGGTCATATTCAGGCTGTTACTGAAATTCATGTTTTATTAAATCTATCGATATTTTTTAATTTATAAGTGTACTTTGTATTTTCATTAATTTACATTTTATAGTATTCTTTGATTTTTGCTTGCATACATATTCAAATAATGTTTTAATTGTTTCCTATTTATTCACTTGAATTAGACTCCACCAGACTGCACGTATATTTAAGGGCGGAAAGTGTATACTACGGCATATATCGCCCCTATTATCAATATTAATAATTGCGAGAGCAACCAAGGCTTTAAAAATATGTGTAACACACAGAAACATGTCACTACAATCGTGATATTCATTCATAACTACTTTACAATTTTAAGAATATTTAAACATTTTGATAGTAATATAAAAACCATTTCAATATATACAAAAATATTTACATTATTTATAACTCTGGAGGTGGCTGGGCAGGACGTGAAATGACATTTTATGTAACAGAATATATTTCCAGAAATTTCTGCTTCGTTTTCACTTACAGACTCCTCATTAAACATTGCCTCTTCCATCTTGACTGGTAATTAAGAATTACCTTCTTTTACCTCGGCTTGGGACCACCGCCAACACTACTATACTCAAATAGTGCAGGAAGGTTTACTGCGCCAAAACCATCAACCCCAAAGATTAATAAAACAAAAATAATTTTGAAGTCAAAGATTAAAATGAAAACCCAAGAAAACTATATACAACACAAATGGCTCCATGTTAAAAATACTCTCAGAACAAGATATACACTTTTATGTACACATTAAGTCCAGATGGAAAAAATCTCTATGGAAATCAAATATGTGCAGCCATAAAGTGAGGAAACTATTCCGTGAGGTCATCCTCGCTAACCATAGGGAAGTGCGAATATACCATCTTCACATATTTGGCGCTTGTTATCCTCCTGCGAAAGAGCAAGTCTGTTGGTACAGTCCGTGTAGACATCATGCGTATGAGGCCAAATGCTGTATATGGCGGTATGTTTTTGTGTCTGAACAAATAAAAATGATTTGTAGAGTCATCGAATGTAAATTTATTTTTCACAACACACTTTTTAACGACCTTGCAGACCTACCATTATATATGTAAGTAAACATTTTTGTCCGTAGCCCTACAAATTCACTTATCTTCTCCCTACAAGACTCGTCTTTGAATTTTCCCACTACCTTTTTCTTCGTAGGAGAGTAGCATTGGTGGGTATGCACTTGTGTCAAATTCAGACATGAAGGTAGGGTCTGCTGCCAAGTCACTATAGAAATCGACTGTCTGGATCTGGTAATTAAAGAATCAGTGTCCATTTACACCAACTGTAGTGTGTCTCGATAATGAACCTACAATACATCATACTGAAACCTATACTTGGAAACCTCAAGGACTGCGAAACCAGCATGAATAGCCTTGTCAATACATTATGGTTTCTTTCTTCATTTTCACCAAAGATAGATTTTCGGAATAAATTGTGCGACACTTGAATGTGGGCCTAGCAATTGGTTTCTTCATTCTCTTTTCTTTGCATACAATTTCCATAACTTGACTTTTCCTTCCTTTTATCATCCATTAATTTGCCAAAGGTAGCATTGTTAATTAATATTTAAAGTCTTTCTCGATATCAGTTTTAGCAGCAGTATGTTTATCCATGTTGGGTTCGATGTAGGGCTTCAACCATGCCTTCTGAACAAATTTCAGGATTCTGTGTACTTTTGTTAACTTGAGGCCATGTTCCACCGCCTGTTTCAAGTTAACATATAGTAGAATGTTGTAATTCTTATTTCCCTACGTGTCCATCAACTCCTTTTGTTTGGATCCAGATGGCACTCATTTACAGGAAGAAATGTCAAGTCTTTAAATTCTTCATGTAGCTCCTCAGGATGTTCACCATTCACCTCCATAATAAATCCTGTATTGCTGTTATCAGGTATGGATAACACATCAATGTCGCAGTCAACCCGCTGTAAGTCACAACTAGGGAAGAGAAGTGACATTGCCCAGTTGTAAATAATATTGGTATTTACATATTGGAGAAACATAGATGGTTTGAGATTACTGTATGTGGATTGATCATACTTGTTGTTTGCCTCACAGTACCTCTTCACACATTATGGCACACCTACCCTTATTCCCTGTTCAACGAAAAGGTAGTTATCTTAATCAGTAATGAGTTCCAACTCGACCTTTGTCTTCTTCAATATGGTATCGAATGAAAAACCTAGTGCATTGATGTATCAAACACAATACGGACCACTGTTTTCGAGACACAATGACCTAAAGTTCTCGAAGACATCAGACAAGAGTATCACATCTGTCTTGAGGTATACATCGCTGTACTCCTCCAGAATCTTGCAGTTGAATTTTGACCATACTTTTTGAGCATGCACATAGTCTCTGTCAGAAATATTTGTATCTGTCAGCTGCTTGCAGAAGTCTTCTTTGGCTGGTAGCTTAGGTTCATCAAGTTTGCCCCAATACATGTATTACTTTATGATGGATAATGATCTGTGTACGAACAAGGCGGGAAAAGCTTGTTATGTATGAATAATGACTATATTGAAAATAATAAGGTTAAAATACTGAGCCTTTTCTTCGTTTGCATACACACAGGAACCACTCAGTCAATGCAATTCAGTGTATATACATTTACTGATAAAACACTGTGGTATTTCGCAAAAAATTTGATTTGGCACAATGGTGCAGAAAAGTCGAGTCCTGTAAAATAAACTTAGTTTCCAGGCCATGGTATCGCTGATCTACTCGTTGAGGAATTGTACCTTTCACAAATCTTGCCGAAATTACCCACTTGAAGCACTCGTTGTCAATGTTATTCGGGTTGATGTCGGATTTTGAGTTTTTTATGTCAGGAGGTAATTCAATGTAGCACACAATGGGTCGAGCTTGGTGGTGAGGAGCTGATGGTAATTCACTGCAGTTAGAGTCCAACCACTCCCTTTCCCTATATACTTTTCCTCCTCGCATATCTTCTCAAATCTAGCTGCAACAGTTTCTTCGACATCATACCCATTGTAAAGTGGCACGTTCTTGGTCTTGAAATCTCTCTTGTCAGTCTTATCTTCATGCGGCTCCAGCTTGCCATAGTCAAACTCAAGGAACAAGCTGAATTAAATGACACCCTTCTCTTGAATCTCTACCTGTAGTTTTTCAATAACAGAGTCCCTGATGTTTTTCAAATAGCTACATACATCCTTGACTGACCTGTGACGTTCTTAGTGACATATGTTTTCATTGTGCCTCTGAAAGCATTCTCCACCTTCTGAAAAACACCATCTGATGATGTCCCAGTCCTAACCTCGACTCTTGGACAGACTGGTGCAAACTGTCTGGTAAATGGTTCAACACAGCATCTATTCAGAGGCAGAGCAGGCCCGTTGCACTTAGTGGTATGAATGTGTAAGTTATCTGCGCATATGAATGTTTTTAACACTTGACATATGTGAAGGTTTTCTTTTCAGGATTGAAATTGTAGGAAGCCTCATGATGTGCATCACCAATATGAGAAAACACAATGTTGCAGAACTTGCAGTGCGAAGTTGCATTGTGACATAAGCGAGGGTGAGACAATCCACGTGCCTGATCTAACCCGCACACGTGCACAATGACAACTGAACACACTAGAACACACATCAATGTGTACTGTTCCTATAGTGAAAACATCAGAATAACCAGAAATTAAAATATATAATATCAAACTGTCAATATTCAAATCAAATTACTCTGAGACTTACCTTACTTCTTTTCTTTTAATATTAAACAAAAATGTATAAAAATATTAATAGCAATACATGTATAACACATAAATCCAAATGGTTACAGTCTCTTATAAGTTTAAAACAAACTTTAAAGAGTTACAACAAATACGATGATCAATCCTTGAAACAAGGCGATCACCCTTAATGTTGCAATTTATGTAACAAACTTACAAAGTAAGTTCGTTGAACATGTACCAAAAATGGTCCAACCATAATATTGGAACATCTTGATTAATAATAATAATTTCCTATCTTCATTGCAATTTCTCCCGTTTATCAGTTGTCACTAATTCACGCGGTCAAATGTAGTATTTTTAGATCAAGAAAGGAGTGTTCCGACGGAATACCTAATAATTTTCAAGGTCCAAACACACAGTTATAAAGTAGATATGGCCACGCCACTCCAACTTCCTGAATGCTTCCAACTTCTGCCAATATCCGCGCCCTCACAGTCAGACGAAGCAGGTTTCCTCATCCCAAGGCCCAGCATGATTAAAAAGAGTTGTCGAACTCTAATCCTCCTCATATAGCAGGACATTCCCCACACCTCGTACAGCAGGCATATCAGCAGTAAAATCAAAGTGCTATTCAGAAATCCTAGCAACTTAAGACCTTGAATCTTCCGCGCAGCAGGACTTCGGGCTCGAGTAGTCTCACACAAAAGCGAGCAGTGGTGATCCATGTAACTCCGAAGCTAGCACGAGAATCCCTTTGCCAACCCAACCAGACCAGCTGGCGAGCACCCCCCCTCCCGCCTCCTCCTTACAACCATTCAAGCAAGTAAACAACATAGAGTCTCTAGTCGTCATCAATTAGCACTATGCAGGATATATGTGCCGAATGTCTAAACTTAACAAAATATTCGTAACAATTAGAAATTTATAAATAACAGAACCAAACTAATGTAACAATAAGTTTTAGGTATTCGGTGCCGAATAATATACAAATTACCACAAAATATGAATAAAAATCCAAAACACAGCCCAAAGAAAGAAATAAAAAATTTTCACAAAATTTGAAAATTGGCTAAGAAAGTTCTTAAACTTGATGTATGTGACGAAAAAATCGTCACAGCATACTGAACAATATTCTCCTGCAAGCTTCTGAGATGATGATCAATTTTGTCCCTGTCAGAAATAGAGAATCCATACTTCTCGCACACCTAAAGCTCTTCCCTGCAAGTATTGAGGTGGCAGTTGCGATCATATCATGAACCAGTCTTACGAACTGAAAATACCTTGCCGCATAAACCACACTGAAGAGATGAAGGAGGGACAAAGGCTGAAACATTAGATGCGGTGCTCTCCATGTTGTAAATCGGAAGACAATAACTAAAGAAATAATTCTAGATACAACAATGACTGAAGACAAAATAGTTAAAACAAGAAATAGACTTAAGGGCGCGGTCTACCGCAATTTCATTTACCATTTTTTTATTTTTTATTTGTAACAGATATTTTTTTCTTATTTTAGACACAAAATGTGACTAAATTTGGCTCTTGTGAAATTTTTTTATCTCTCATAGTTTTCGCGTAATGGCTTGTTAAAGTCATATTTTTGCATGTTTCCGTTTCAACGACTACACTATAACCAACTGATATACCAAACTCAAAAAAATCACAGTGGATAAAGACATTGCAGACTACAATGACATGCTCATGAAATTTAAGAATAAAAATTATTTGAATTTTAAAAAATTGCTGAAACTGAAAATAAAAATTTTAAATGTTCAATAATTTTTTTTAAAAATACAAATAATGTTCATTATTTAATTTTATGAGCATGTCATTGTAGCCTGCAATGTCTTTATCCACTGTTTTTTTTTTTTTTTAGTTTGGTATATCAGTTGGTTTTAGTGTAGTTGTTAAAACAGAAACATGCAAAATATGACTTTATCAAGCCATTCCGCGAAAACTATGAGAGATAAAAAAAAATTCATAAAAGCCAATTTTAGTCACATTTTATGTCTAAAACAATAAAAAAAATATCTGATACAAATACAAAATAAAATAATGATGATGAAAATTGCGGTAGCCGCGCCCTTAAGGTAATTAATAAAGAAGACTAACAAAAAAAGGCTAATGTGTGTAGTAATGAAGACTCTAAAACAACTCAGGAAATGCTACAAAACAATAAAATTATGATAAACTTAATTATAAAAAAAGATAAATCTAACTGTGGAAATATTGAGGAACTAACGACAAAATTACTAAATTATAACAATTTGAAGAACTAACTATAATCCGAGCAATTAAAATCGCAATGAAATAACTATACACAAAACTACAATATCTTGAAGATCTAGCGATTAACCTAACTATAAAATATGGAAGAACCAACTATAACTCGAACTACAAAATCTTGATGAAATAAGTATAAAGCTAGCTATACAAATCTTGAAAAACTATAATCCTAACTATAAAATCTTGAAGTAAGCCCAAGAAAAAAGTAAGGCAGCGAACTCGATGTACAATCTACAAGTGACGAACAAGGACTGAGGAATCCTGGTCTTACAGCACATTTTATAAGCATAATATGGTGTGGTGGGGGTAGATGTGGTGGTGGTGGGGAATAAAATTCCCCATTCTTCCTCCTGCAGGCAGCCTGCGATGCTGCGGGAGCTGCAGCTCCCTCTGCAGTGCAGGCACCGTACAATGACGTAGGTGTAACATGTTGAGGCTCGAAGATAGCACCAGAGACACCGCATGTAGCATCGCTGGCACCACACTTAGTACCACAGGCACCACACGTAGCACCATATGCACTGTGCTTAGCACCGAAAGCACCACACTTACCACTGCAGGCACCACATTTAGTACCTCAGGCACTGTACTTATCACTGCAGGCACAACACTTAGCACCACAGGCACCACACTTAGCACTGCGGGCACAGCATTTAGTACCACAGGCACCATACTTAGCTCCACATGTGTCACAGTAGGCTCTATATGCTCCAAATTTAGCTCCACGTGCTCCACAAACATCTCCACATGCTCCACGATAAGCTCCACATGCTCCACGATAAGCTCCACACACTCTACAAATAGCACCACAAGCACCACACTAAGAACCACGCTAAGTACCACAGGCACCATACTAAGCACAACATGGTCCTCCTTATACTCCTCCTCATGCTGCTCCTCATACTCCTCACACTCCTCCTCATGCTTCTCATGATCCTCCTCTTATTTCTTCTCATACTCCTCATCATACTCCTCATGCTCCTCCTCATGCTCCTCAATTAGCTCCACTAATAGCACACACAATTTCTTGGTAATCTACGTATTATTAACAATGCTATGCCGCTGCTACCACCACCACCTCTTATTTCTTAATTATAATAAATAATTTATTGAAAAATTAACACATAAATATGAATTTTTACTACTTTAATTTCCGACTATTAACAGTTATTAATGCCTTTCAAATAATGTATCTTTTAACATAGATTGTTTTACGTACATATAGTTAACTGGAAATAATAATCTCAGAATAATATATACATTATACTTTTAACTGTGTCTAAAATCGTCTGTTACTACTACTTATATAAAACCAGTCCATGGTTTAAATAAATATTCTTCGAAACAATATAATTTTCCGTCTTTGAAAAATTAAAATACATTCAAATAATATTGTGTGTCTGAATTCACCAGTTACCACTACTTATATTTTTAAATACGAAGAAATATACACTCTTGTAAGAGATATGAGAAAGCTGTTGTGTATAGTTATACAAGGCTTGAGTGAGATAAACTTTTTCAGCTACAACACTCGAAAGCTGCGAGGTGACGAGTCGTAACACGCATCTGACTGCTGTTAAGAAGGAGCGGAAAGAAGGGAGGTGGGCGAAGGAAGATGAAGGGGGGTGGAGGTGGAGGAGTAAGGTGGAGGACCTGATCAGACCTGCTCTCGCGATACAATACCAATACTAATCTAAGGAAGTATTGCCCTGGTGTGAATCTGCTTAAGAGTTCGCAGACCTGCAGTGTCGACAAGACACTGTCATAGTACATGATGTCATGTAGGCCTGTACGAACCTGAGACTGTGATTTCACTGGTTTTTCCAGGAAATCGGAGACGTGTTTCACCAGTCAGTAGTAACCCTAGATTTTTACTCTCCACCACCACCATCACAAGTCCATAAAATGTGCTGTCACTTGTCAATTGTACATCGAGTTCGCTGCTTTACTTTTTGTGTGCTTACTTCAAGATTTAATAGTTAGGTTTAATGTTCTTCAAGAAAGTTTATTGTTAGGTTTATAATTATTTAATCATGATTTTGTAGTTATGTTATAGTTAGTTCTTCAAGATTTTTATTGTTAGGATTATAGTTTGGCCTATTCCATCTATTTTTTCATACTTCATTTTATAGATAGTTCTTCAATATTTTAATAGTTAGGTTTATAGATATTCCATCAAGATTTCGTAGTTAATTTTATAGATAGATCTTCAAGATATTTATAGTTAGGTTAATAGTTAATTCTTAAAGACTATATAGTTTGGTTTATAGTTATTTTACCAAGGTTTTTATAGCCAGGTATATAGTTCCTTCTTCAAAATTTTTATACTTAAGTCATCTTTGTAGTATTTTTTTTATTTTATAGTTAGGTTTATGGTCCTTTTTCATATTTAAGTTTATAATAATTTTACAGTTTTGTAGAATTTCCTGGAATTTTCTGAGTCTTCATTACTGTACACATTAGTCTTCGATGTTAGTCTTCATTATTAATTATCTTAACTCTATGTATAGTTTTAATTGTTTTGTCTTCAGTCTTTGCTGTATTTACATTACATCTTCAGTTATTGTCTTCCGACTTACAACATGAAGAGAACTGCTTCTACTGTTTCAACCTTTCTCCCTCCTTTATCTCTTCAGTGTAGTTTCTGGGGCAAATTGTTTACTGTTCGTAAGACTGGCTTACGTCATTAGTGCAACTGCTACCTCAGCCCTTTCAGGAAGGAGCTACAGGTGTGTGAGAGGTGTTCAACATGCAACTTCGCACTGCGAGTTCTTAAACATTGTATTTGTTCAATTTGGGGACTCACATCGCCATGAGACATGATGTAATTTCAATCCTGAAAATAAAACTTCACATGTGCCAAGTGTAGGAAGAACTTACTCGAAGAAATAATTTACACATTAATGACACTAAGAGCAAACTGGCCTGCTCCGCCTCTGAAGAGATGCTGCCTTGGATCATTTACCCGACAGCCTGCACCAGCCTGTCCAAGAGTCGTGGTTGTAACTGGAATATAATCAGATGGTGCTTTACAGAAGATAGAGACTGCTTTCAGAGGCACCATGAACATATACATCACTAAAAACATCACAGGTCAGTCAAGGATGTATGTAGTTTATTGAACAACATCATGGACTCTTATTGATAAACTACAGAAAGAGATACGAGAGAATTGTGCCATTTAATTCAACTTGTTCCCTGAGCTTGAAAATGGTATGTCAGAGCCGCATTAAGAATAGACTGACAAGAGGGATTTCAAGACCAAGAATGTGCCACTTTGCAATGTGATAGCCCTTGACTGAAACCAAGAGGTGGCTGTTACTGAGGATCTCAGTCGGGGAGCAAATTTCGGGCGAGATCCTGGGATGGGTGGCCTCAGGCTCTCTCGCTAGAAACTGTTCTTCTTTGGTAGACTGCTGGAGGTGCAGTGTAGTGCTCTGCTTAGGTGTTTAGCAGTCCCAACTGCCTGTGAGCCAGAGGTGGTTGCGATGGCAGAGTGTGAGCTCTTCTCCACACCTGTGGGGGCCAAGGTAGAACATATGGTCTACCCAGAAGGTGTCCCCCATTAACAAATTTAAATTAGATTTGTCAGTACCTGCTAGCAAGATATGGTGAATTCCAGTGGAGGATCTAGAGGGGGGCTTGAGGGGCTCAAGCCCCCCCCCCCCTTTTCTGACTGAAACATACACTGGATAGAATTAATGTTTAAAGGAAAACTATTAGCAATGACACTATGAATCGAATGTTTTTCTACAATTGATACTTTTTTTTTCGATTAGTTTCATTTGCGAGATACTTTTCGCTTTCCCGGGATTTTAAGATACTTTGGATGATTATTCTACACCGTGATTGTGGCTAGGCCTCTTATGCTTTAGTGTAACATTTTCTGTTTTATGGCCAGTCGAGGTATAAGTTGTGTCTGTCGCCCGTCGCCTTTCGGGTGCTTTTCGTATCTATTGTGTTTGGTTTACAACCGTACGACAAGGCCAAGGCCACGGGTAGTCTGTTCACAGCAGGCCAAGCATGTGATCCGGAACAAGGGTTGAACTGGAACAATGTGTTGTTTGCGTTCATGCAAGAATTAAGTGTAGGAGAGCCAGGAGAGGGGAAGGAAGCAGGGTGGACGGTGGCAAACAACAAGCTTTGTTTCCCCAGAGGTTCAGTTCTTCTATTTTTCACAGTAGATATATGCGCTCGGAGAAGCCACTCCACTTGTATGTTTTGTTTTATTGTTTCATTAAGGTATTGCTAGTATTCGGGTAATGAAAATAAAGTTTTGTCAAAAATGAAAAGAAACTTGTTAAATTTTTTTAAACCGATAAATACAAATTCAACAACATGCGCACAAAATGCAAATATCGCGTGCAACGAAAGTGACGTGAAAAGACATAAACCCGAAGCCAGCGAAGTGAATGCATCTGAAGCTGAAATTGAAGCATCTACTAGTACTGGACAGGGAGAGGTAAGAATGTGTTTCTGAAATTTAGGTTAAGTTTTTTCGAATGAGCGCGTCCTTGTAAATCACTGTTAAAGTCACGCACGATTAGATTTATAAAATTGAAATAAACGTGTGTTAATAGGTGCGTGGGTGTTCATTTTATTTATTGATTTATTTTTAGGTCCTGCCTTCTGTGCAGCCCTGCGACATTGGGCTCGCTGTAGGAAAAACATTAGAAAAAGACACTAGTACTTTGAAATTTTTGCAAGAGACATGGAAGCCCGACAGCACCTATTCCTTTCCAGCAGCGAAAGAAGGAACACAGCTACGGAAATTCAGAGGCGAATGGTTGCAACAATTCTGTTGGCTAGCATACAAAGTGCTGAAGGTGGATTTTGCCAGATGTGTGTGCTATTTGCCCCATCGGGTGCAGGCACAGGATCTCAAGTAAGATTATTATGTACTTTCACCACCTTCCTATTCTTAGAGTTGTTATTAATTTGTTTAGTACGTTATACGTACGTTAAAACTAAAATTTTATTTATCTGCTCAAAATTATGTGAATATTTTTTGCCATTCAAAGACGCCAAATTTAGGGAAGAGCCTCAAGAGGATAAAGAAATTGGTCAGACAAATTTAGTGATTTTGAAGGTTGGAAGGAACTGCGCGCTAAGGACGACACAGATACATGCACAGTATTTCGTCAGTGACACGCCTCAAGACAGTGATAAATTTAAATTTGATTTCAATAGAAAATTTGTTTTAAGGAAAAAATAAATTTTAGTGACGCATTTTGTAAGGCCTTGCAATTATTTATTGTGAACAGCTGTAAGAAAATTAAGGAATCAATTATTTCACTATGGTTGTAATGAAATGCAGACATTTTTATTCGGTTCTTAAGCATGAACGAAAATAACTACATTCTTAATCAATATTTCTGAAATTTTCTTTTGCAAAATAAAAATAAGCCAGAAAAATTGAGAATTCAGTACCATGTGTGTCATTCATCGAGTATGAATTACTAACAGAAACAGTCATTTTGAACTAAATTCTAAATCCCTAATTACTATTACCAAATCAGAACAATTACATTATTTAAACATAATATAGGCTGTTTCCGAATTCATAGGATTAATCCTTGAATCCCTGAATCCTCGCAGCCTTCACAACAATGCATCCTTCGCGGTAAGGGTGCATTTGTGTATAAACATACCTTCCGAATTCCCAATTCAAACAAATGACTATCGCAAGGGCGTAAGGATGCTTGCCTCGCATCCTTGAACCAAGGATGTGTGGAAGGGTGCATCTTGAATCCTCGGTAGATTTCGGACACGAATAAAAAATGGCCGCATCCTTCATGATGCACTTTTCAAGGATGCGAGTGTGTGAAGGATCCTTCAAGGCACTATTCGGAAACAGCCATAAATAAAAATGACTCTTCCCTAAACGTGGCATCTAAGAATGGCAAAAAATATTTACGTAACTTTGAGCAGACAAATACAATTTTAGTTTTAACGTACGTATAATGTACTAAACCAATTAGTAACAACTCTAAGAATAGGAAAAATTATACTTCTGCTCTATAATTAACTTAAGAAAATTCAGAAATATAACTATGAGGTATGATACAGTTCCCTCATCCCTTCAATTAACACAATAGTAAAGCATTGTTTTATTTTTTTTATATTAAATAAATATGTAATAATTAAATGTACAGTATTCAGCTTAATCATGACAATGGAAGAAAAACTACAAGCTTCAAATATGTCCTTGCTAGATTTATGAATTTTTAAAAAAATATGTAGTATATTTGTCTTGTGTACAAGTACAATATAAATAGCACCCTACTAACCAAGCAATTACTATATCTATAAAGCTAAATGGTATAACGTAGCATAAAATGTACAATGGTAAAATAATGTTGCATATTAAACTGCATCACTTTCTTAACAATGCCCCTTTGGTTGTGGTTGAATACAAAAATTATCACCTGCATTTTTTCATTTCTCAGGATTTGAAAACGCTTGTAAGTCGGCCCCTCTCGAAGTTTAAGAAGGCACTTGAAGAGCTGCGGTACCACCAAAATACGAATTACCACCAGTTTTCCATAGAGAAGGTCAGTGAATTTGTCAAAATCATGGAATGTGGAGAAAAAAGAAGTGTAAAATTACTGCTCGATACCCAAAAGGCTTCGGTTGTTGAAGCAAACAGAAAACGCCTGCGGCCAATAGTTAAAACGGTGATATTTTGCGCAAGAAATAATTTGGCTTTGAGAGGACATCGTGATGATGGACAAATAAACAATGCCAATGAACACCAAGACATTTTGTCAGGCAAACAATGGATTTTCCGAAGTTTGTTGGGATTTCGTATAGATTCAGGAGATGTCGACCTAAAATCCCACTTAGATACTTCTGGTAAAAACTGCACGATGATTAGCAAAACAATCCAGAATGAAGTTATCGATTCAGTTGGAAATGTGATGCGTTCATCGATAGTTGACGAAGTGAAGCGCTCGAAGTATTTTTCAATCCTTTGTGACGAGACAACTGATGTTAGTACGAAAGAGCAGATGACACTGTGCG